>OY804592.1:12830977-12984160 GCA_963680895.1 Fragum sueziense | reverse complement strand
ATTAGCACAGAGAGTCCTCAAACAAAAAAATGATTCACTAACAAAGTCGAAACTTCACATATTTGCATATAAAATTCATCTTTCCATGCAAATAGTAGAAAAACACTGAAGCAAATGTTAGAAATTTTATTACAGAATGGATATCTAGTATATTATCTACCAACTGATTGCTTGTGAAGACAATCAACTATTCCGTTATGTCGTTATAGTCAAACAAAGTTTGGTGAGCTACAAATTTATGCAATCACGAACAGCACGTAGGGGGATCACCGACAGGAGATTCATACTTGAACCAGGCAATCACAGACAGCATAAATGATACTATTTTGCTTGTCTATGTACAATTCTTTTTCATTATCCAAGTGATCATGGCGTGAAATATTTAAAATTTGCTGATGATAATTATAACAGTACATGAATGCTGGTACTTTTGTTTGATAAAAGGGCATCAGATAAGAATAAGCTATATATGAAGCAAGAACTTCCAAGGAATCCGCGGTTATGTGCTCCAGCCACTGCAATATGGCCATACCGGTTTAAAACGGCGTTACATCTCATGAAATCAAATCATAGGCCCGATTGTATCAACGCTGTTTAGCACAAACAAAATATTTTACTGGTTTGTTCAAATTTTCCGATGTGAATAATCGAAAAATAACCGAAACAGATACTTGGCCATTTGGTTAACTCTAGCCGGCGTTTATAAAATCGAGCACAGACTAACTTTAAAAAAATTCCTTCAACATTAGATCCTATGCTCAAAAATACCATTGCGTTATTCGTCTATTATAGCAATATAAATTTAAGTTTTAAAATTGTGAGTTTCCGCTTTATCTAATTATTGCTTATGAACTCGATTATTTGCAGGGGAATTTAATAAGAGTTTTAATTATGAACACTATTTGGAGGATAATTACTGACCTTGACCGGGTAATTATACTAGCCAAATATCAGAATGGTCATTTATATTGTCTAGTAAGATTAACCCGAGACATCTGCATATGTAATGACCCCACTTGTTAAGGTTAAGGCACTCAACTAACGGACTTTGCACACGAAAATTAAGTTGTCCCGGGTTAATTTGGGTGGACAATACAGCGATGTCGTTGTTATTTATTTGATATTAAAATCAGATAAATGGAGAATGTTTTTATCCAGTTAACCGTGGCGCAATTTTGGTGAAACAATAGTGCATCGTATGTGTTGTTATAAAATCTCGTATGTGGCCATAGTTGCGAGACTTTATAACTAGGCCTACATAAACGGTTTGTCAATACTTATAACGGTAAATCTAGTGTACTTTTAGCACAGAGTTCATTGCTATTGATAATATAGGAAATGGAATCTTATGGTTAATAGGGTTAAATCTTACGCTATAAATAGAATGGTCCAAGCGGTTTTAGCTGTTAAAAATCTCGTAACCACGGCTTCATTCAAGCTGCAGTTGTGTGGTTTTAGAATCATACGGACAAAGCTCTTTTGTTTGTCCGAGATTCCGTGCGGTTTGCTTTATAAAGAGTATTTGCTTCAACATGTATCTGTTTAAGCCTAGTCCAGTTAACGTCGGAGTCTGTCAATCCAGGGGTTGCGAGTTCGAACCCCAGGCCGACCAGTATCCATTCTTACATTTGACAAAAGTCATTTGTCTCTCACCAATGGGTGTGAATCATCTATGTGAGAGCGCAGCTGGAGGTTGGGTACTTTTATTGAGAGGTCTATTTGTCCAATGACCACTCGGCTTTACTTCACCATGCAAGGTGAAACATAACACAGAATAAAGAAATAAACATTTTTAACCATTTCCAAAAGAATGCCTCTTTTTACGGAGTTATCTGTACATGTCGGATCGTTTTGATTGTACAAAATCAATTTTCATATGATTTAGGTATAGATCTAACAATACAGCTCGAGATATTTATCAATTTGCATGTTTTGAAAATTGAGTTTTCCATTTCAGACGTTTAGGGAGATTTCTCGCCTTATCCATAGAGATCCTTACCTAGCTGACTGATCCTTGATCCTTCACTAGTTTCTGTATTCACTTACCTAGGCTAGTTGCAATCATGTGCTTTATGAAGACAATCATGATGTTTTATCGATATCAACAGATTCTTGCTTGATAATCCGTTATCACCGATATCTCTTCTTCGTTTCGCAATGAGGCCAAAACGCTGAACATTGATAGCGCATCTGACTCTCATTCGAGAGAACCCGGGTTCGATCCCCGGCCGTGGCAAATATCTTTTCTAACTAATGTTACCCACCAATGGTTTGATATTGTTAAGCTATGTGGGCGAGCAGCTGGAAGCTCGGTTAGTCTATTGTGTTAGTACTTGTATGAGAAACAACAGGAATCCATGGTTAGGCGCTCAAGGTGCCGCGATATAACCATGGCAGTTAAAAACGGCGTAAAACCCCAATAAACCAAATCGTTTCGCAATGAAAAATACAAATTTGCACTGCGCAAAACATTCGATCGAAATGTTTGAAGATTCATTGACCGACTTTGAAATAGCAGGATTCATATACATATATTTGCGTGGGTTCCATCTATTTAAGTTAAGTCTGACTAAATGAAATTTAACCCCATTAAAAATATTGCAGTCATATTGTGTGCCTGAAACAGCGACGACATGATGTAAAATCCACAATTTTCACTGTAAAGTATGTGTAGTTTTTTAAGGTTTGCAACCCATCATTAGCACTAAAGAGCCAGAGGTGAATTTGATAAGTGTCAGTAATTCCTAAACTGTGTTACAATTCCATTCTAAACATAACCATTTTGAACGGTTTAGAATTTTGAATCAATGCATACTTACAGAAATATTTGACAGAAATGTTCAAAATTACCTCCGCTGCATATGAATATAGAGTAAAGTAATATTTGTAAATTATTTTCCTTTTGAAGCATAATCTTGAAGTCTGGCACGTTGAATCAACTTATCAGAAGTGTATGTACAAATGTGTGTAATTTGATGCATTTCGTACGGCTAAAAAGTGGTGTTTTTAATGATGGGATGTATACCTTAACCGACAAACTATCATCTACAACTAATGGTTGCATATGTCCTTCAATTTTGTGTTACTCAGCTTCAACCATATCTAGATGATTTCTATGTCTATAATTCAGAAATTGGCTAGTCTATCAAGAAATGGTAATAATTTATTATTTATGCTCCTTTCATGCAATTTCTTGTTGAAAGAGATGCCGCTTTTCCAACAAGACATATTGTTCTGTGTTGCCATCAACTTATGTCCGGGTTTGCCATTCAAATTTTCAATATGCTGTTCGTGATAGCCAAATCGGCATCAGTGTTTAGTTTTAATCGGTCAGTCTGAAGTTAATTCAATCCAGACAGTTCTCTAAATTTACACAGTGTAAGAAAATTGATTGTCTATTTTAATAGTTATATTAATTCTAATGATCGTCTTATCATTTTCTCATTATATGGACTGAAAGTTGGATTTTACGTAAAAAATTGTGAAGTTACGACTTTGTCGATGAATAATTTTGTTGTTTAGGGATTCTTTGGGCTAATATTTATCATGTAGTTGCTCAAATGTATGGCCAGCCATGTGCACTACAAATATAGCTGAGAAAGGCTTTTACACAAAAGCAAAGATGGAAAAAGTATGACCTACCCAGTACACCCGCTATTTATAGATCATACTGCCCAAGGTTAGCAACTGCTGTAGTGATAGCCGGTAATAGGGTGTGTTACAATATAGTTAAAAAAAGATTGAGGCAAAAGTAGAAAATGCTGATCATCAGCATTTTCTTCTTTTGTCTCAATGTTTTCCCTTGTCTTTTTATTAGACACTCCAAGACAACAAAATGTCTTGTTGGCCTAATTTAGCCTTTTGTGTAACCCATTATCGTGAAATATGAGTAAGTCACGTACACAGGCCTACCTAAACACGGTGGATAATCACGTGATACACTATTTTCAGAAAATCTTCAATAATTTTGTGATTACTGGATCGATTTGAATCCGGTTTGAACAAAGAATGTGGACAGACGTCACGCATTAGATGGACGTGGATGATTTTTGCAAAATCTGCCGATAAAAAAGTTAATGAAAATGAACCAAAATTTTTGTTTATCTTCAATAACTTTTTAGATCAGTTTTGATTTTGCGTTCAGCTTATTCCTGGCATTTCCCCACATTCTCTGCTTCAAACCAAATTCAAATTGGTCAAGTATTAACCCATTCCCACACAGTGACTCCTTTTGACTCCCTACGAGATTATTGCTTAGGAAAACACCGTGGAAAATGAAGAAATTGCTTGTAACAAGCAATTTCTTCATTTTGTTCAATGTTTTCTACACAAAAAAGCCACGAAAATTTTAATCTTATTTACATGAAATTGTCGTCTGCAAAATCTTTGAATTTGGACTAGTCCAAAATTTTGTCGTTTGGTAAAGGGTTAAAAAAGATATTGAAGATTATCGAAAATTCTGACTCACGTGATTATACACCGTGTCAAAATTCTAAAAGGTTTCGGTTACATTATATTGCAACTAAGGCCTACCTTGTATCATAAGTCTACGCCTCTATAGATATATTTGTTGAAACTTCTCACTTTCTCACTAAAATTAGATCTGCAATGGCAATGATTTTTTGGTAAAAATAGACTAGATTTGCCGTTGTAAATTGATAAACTTACGGAGTTGTTATAAAATTTCGTAACTGCGGCTTGATTTGCTAACAACATCGGCAAAATACTATTGTTTTGTCCGAAATTATGTCAGGGTTTAATTGATAATCTATCGAAAGACAATTTTTCAATCTCTCTTACCGTGTGAATAAAATTTAACCACTTCTACTGATCCTGACACAATGATATAATTACCTGATTTAATTTTTATTTCCCTCTTGTCCTTATTTGAATATCGAAACCGAAAGTAGAATATTGAAAAAAAAATAGGAAAGTCCGCGTTACTATTTATAAAAGTAGAGGATCTTAATCCTTTCCCAAACTACAAAAGTTAGGGGTGGTTTAATTCAAAAGCTGCTACAAATGTCAAAATGCATGTTGACAAAGAGAAAATTTGTGTAAAACAAAGAAGACATAGAAAACATTGAGACAAAAGGAGAAACTGCTGGTTATCAAGCCTTTTCTATTAGGGACGTCAAAACCAGGTCTTGTTTGGGAAAGGGTTAAATCTTTTTCTCTTATTGATAACGATTTACATTGTACAATGTATCATAAACCATTCATTTTTTTCTAATTGAAAAAAAAAACTTTATAGATCTAAAACTATAAAATTGGATATAAAATTAAGTTACTCATAGATTAATTTACAAAAATGACCTAAGTTTCTAATTTTATAAAATATTTGACGTCAATCCACGTAGAAATATGTTGTTAATGGTTTCTCGTTTTGGCTTTTCTCCAAATACAATGTCATGTAGATTTGACATTCGTTATGTGGACACTGGTTAATTAAAAATTGTTGTTTATGTCGATGTGGATATCGTCGCTTTTCAACGAAAACCTCGTAACTGCAGCTTAAACCAAGCTGCAGTTACGATATTTTTGTTGAAAAAAAGACGATATCTGGTTCTGATCTTTTCAATGGGAATAGACAATTGGACAACAAAATAAATTAAAATTTTACAAAAACATTGTAGACCGTCAAATGGTCTATTTCACCAAACTTTTCACGAACAAAATTGTTGTTGAAATGACAAACCGTATAATAGATCTAGATTTGACATCTAAACCCTTTCCCAAACGACAATTTGTTTGGGTTGTCCAATTTGAAAGCTGCTGCAGACGACAAAATAAGCGTTAATCAAGGTGAAATTTATGCACATTATAGCACAGAAAACATTGAGGCAAAGTGAAAAATTCTGATTATCAGCATTTTCTTTTTGCCTCAATGATTTCCCAAGCTTATTCTATTAGGGACGTCAAAACCAGGTTTTGTTTGGGAAATGGTTAAAGTAGATCTAGATCTATATTGGATTAACCCTTTCCCAAACAAGGCCTGGTTTTGACGTCCCTAATAGAAAAGGCTCGGAAAAACATTGAAACAAAAGAAGAAACTGCTGATAACCAGCAGTTTCTCCTTTTGTCTCAATATTTTCTGTGTCATATTTTACATAAATCCTATCTTTAATAACTTCCATTTTGTGATTTGTGACAGTTTTTGAAATGGATCAACCTAATAATTTGCCGTTTGGGAAAGGGTTAAGTAGTCTAGAAACGAAGAAAATGTTTCATCTGTTCTATCGATGTTTCCCATAGGCCCTAACAAGTTTTCGGAGGGTCGTCGAAGTCATTTTTATTCGGGTAGGATGCAGAACCAGACGGCAAAATTTTAGACTGATCTAAATTCAATAAAGATTTTGCAGACGACAAATTCAGTGAATGAGCCGTTTCATTTTCCGGTCTTTCCGCATACAAAAAATGCGAGAATTCATTTTGTTAAATTGATTGTCACAAGCTAATTCTTCATTTCCGTAAGTGTTTTCTAAAGTCACAAGGCGCAAATATAAGGGAATGGGTTAATTAGAAAAGGAAGGTGTCGCTCAGACTTAATTTATTTCACATGACATTTTAAAATCGGGAAAAGCCCATGGAGTAGGCCTAAACTGAAGAGAATGTTTGAACAGTCAGAGGCGTAGCCAAGAAATTTGTAATGTTGTCATGAAGCTCAATGCGTAAGCATATTGTCGAGTCAGTTTGACGCATTTTGATGCCCCAAAAGCCGGGAAATATCTGGAATATATTGTGGAAAATAAAGAAATGGCTTGTGACAAGCCATTTCTTCATTTCCCACAATGTTTTCTACCTAGAGAGACCATAAATGTAAATTTGCATTCACTTGAAATTGCAATCTGTAGGCCTTAGGCCTACATCTTTTAATTAGGAACAGTCAAAATGGTATTGGGTTGTAAAAGTTCCTTGGGATCTGTTTTTCACACAGATAAGATTGATCTTTTTTCAACTTGATGTCGCATTTGAACTAATGAACATAATCCGAGTCTTCTCTGATGTAAATACGCTCTTCGATATTTTGATTTTTCGCTATTTTTCGTAAATGAGTGACATCAACATAGACTATATAGGCCTATATAGCCTATCAAAGAGCGAATCTCATCAGAGAAAACATTTACAGGCTTATATGAAAAGCAATCTAGATCCAGAAAATTACCGTATTTTATGCTTTAGTGATAATTTTAAATTGCTTTTTAGTCGTTCCCCTATTTATTACTAGATCTACTTTTATTTGTTTCTTTGCTTTGAAGTGACGAACCACCTCATTTTTGAACTTTGAGTACTTTCATCCGAGATGAACTTCAAAACGAGGCTGTAACAATCGGAAGTCTTCCAGAGTTATCCGCCCTGCGGCTGCTGAGGCAAAATCAACAAAATAAAAACAAAAGAAGCAACGGGAATGAAGCCGTCAACGTGAAAATAAAGCGAAATCAATCTTTGTGACCTGCCAATGTAAGTTGCTCTTCTGTTGAATAATCAGATTTACGCGCATGGCACCAATTGCAATGGATTTCTGTCAACTGGTCAAGACAACACAACAACATTAGGCCTACATGGTCTTGGCAACTAGTACTCAAGAATCCGTGTTTAAGGATAATTTCCGAACACTTCGAAATGAAACTGTCGGAATCTTGTTCCCGAATATCCGGCTGTATATGACTGTCACTACTCTCCAACGACGAGGTCTATTGATTATAACCATCAAATATGACTCATTCTATCGAAATGGAATGTAGGGAGAATGCGCTCTGTTCGTAAGAGAGTAGACTGTCACACACTTTACAATTTTCTGAATGTGGAATCCATGAAATATCTTGGAATGAATTGTGTTTAACTTTTACTTTTTTGTGAGCATGTATTTCTTTATAGTATTTCTGCAACGACCTTCTGCATTTGTCGCATAGTCTTGGAGGGTGCACAAATGTTTCGTCCGAATTCACATCAATTCCAAGTACCTTTTCAATTTTCTTACTTAATGCAAGCTTGTTGTGGCTATACTTTGAAAGGGGTCCAGCACAAAGTCCGATTTTGACATCAACAGTACAAATAGCTTAGAAAATATTTGAGATGGATAGTACTATTCACATGCATTGGCATTAGAAATTCGAAAAATTTACTCGGGAAATTATATTGTTTAACCCTCTCCCAAACAAGACCTGGTTTTAACGTCCCTGGTGAAATAGGCCTGGGAAAACATTGTGACAAAAGAAGAAACTGCTGATGACCAGCAGTTTCTCCTTTTGTCTCAATATTTTTTGTGCTATATTTTACACAAATCATGCCTTTTTAAACGTCCATTTTGAAGTCTGCGGTGGATTATTTAATGGAAAGGTTAAAATTTATGTCGTTTGGGAAAGGGTTAACATATCTCCCGGAGACATTTTTCAGATGACAAAATGGGTGGAAACAAACATGAAAATATGTGGGCTGTATAAGAGAAAACATTGATGGAAAGGGAGAAATTACTTACTATTAGTAGCAATTTCTGCTTTTCGCTCAATGTTTTGTCATAGTATTTCTACCAAAGACGTAAATCCGGGTTTATTTGGGAGATGTTTAAACATTTCTTGTGAATACTCTGTCTGGAATGTAGGGCATACACGTTTTATTCAATCCTTTCCCAAACAAGACATAGTTTTGACATCCCTATTTGAATAGGCTTTTGAAACATTTAGGCAAAAAAAGAAAATACTGAAAATCAACATTTATTCCTTTTGTCTCAATATATTCCGAGCTATTATCATACACAAAACATATCTCTTATAAACACTCATTCCGTCGTCTGCAGCAGTTTTTAAATTGGACCACACTTAATTTTTTTTCGTTTGGGAAATAGCTAATCAATCAATGACTTTTCTAGTACATTGCTACATGTAGACTACGTTAAGTATAAGGAAAAAAAAACAAAGTTAGTTTTCCTTATTTTATATTCGTATATTAACTAGCGCTAATGTGGATATTAAGCAACATACTAGAACACGAAGATTATAATAGTACTTCTTTTTGACCCATCAAAACACACTTTCGGATATTTTTGGACATAATATGGGTGGATCTAATCAAAAGCGAACAAAATTTCCTTTTCAATGCGTTATTTTTTAAATTTAGGATATTTAAGGATACGATGTGTAAATTAAAAATAAAACATTTTCATTAATTCAAATAAAATGATAACTTACTTATTTCAGGGATTGAGCGATTACTGGCAGCAATATGGAAATGATTTTTCAATTATCATGTACAGCTATTTATCTTCTTTCAAAATTAATTCAGTGCGCATAAATTATTTCAAGTGTCTCTGTGCAATGACAAGTGCGCAAACACCACTATAATTTCCTGTCATAACGCTGAAGTGGTGAATTTATCAACTTTTTGAGATTGCCGCGGTGCCAGACATCGGTTTCAAGGGGATCGTTAATTAGGTGATAATAACCCTTCGTACTTGGATGTTTTCCATAGAGTTGCACTGTCCACCCAGCATGTGACTAAATGTGCTAATTAATGTCACTAATGAAGCACGAACTCCATGTATAAAAACTCCTTGTCTAGAGCAAAACTTTGGACGTTTGGTCGTTTGGACCATGATTTTTTCAACACCCATTGGGTGAAATTTTGCTGATTCAGCACAATAGACAGGATATCTAGCAAAAAGCTGTGTTTTGATTGTGATCATTTTAAAAGCTTTTATACAAAGAAAAAAGAAAAAAAAAAACTTTCGAAGAGTTATGTCCCTTAGTCCAGAGCTCCAGCCTCCAGGTAACAAGATCGATGATTTATTTCATTTATTGTTCATAAAAACTGCATGTTGTGGGTACTCTATGGAATCATTTCAACAAGACAATTTAAAGGAGTACCCACATGATAGTGGTGAAAATCCTAGTTCTATTAATAGCCACAGTAACGTCACTGACCTGTGTCACAGTGAACTAATTAGAGTGGACCCTTGACTGTTACCAGCATTCAAGGGTTTCCTTGTAATGGGAGGATTTATAACTGTTGTTGCTGCACGGCAATGCTGGCAGTGATTTCTTACAATTTTAAGTCTATGGCCAGTATGGGGGATGTGCTGGATTCCACATCAATGGGTCCAGCCGCTAGCTTGTTGTGAGTCCAATACACTACTTTGCATAGCAAATCTGTTAAAATCGGTGCATCCTTGGACTTGCTAGAGAAAAAACTTTGCATCCCAGAGACCAAATTATGAGTAAAAGATACAGGATGTGCAGACCAAAAAAAACTTCGCTGGTCGAACATGTGGTGTGAAGGCTGGAGAGCTGTCCGTAGGTTTAACCCTTTCCCAAATGACAGAGTTTTAGGGTGACTCACTTCAAAAACTGCCACAATTGATAAAATGCATGTTATAGAAGATAGTAATTGTGTAAAATATGGCACAGAAAATATTGAGACAAAAGGAGAAACTGCTGGTTATCAGCAGTTCCTTCTTTTGTTTCAATGTTTTCCCAAGCCTTTTCTATTAGAGACGTCAAAATCAGGTCTTGTTTGGGAAATGGTTAAAGACCAGTTGCATGTGCATTTTTGACAATAAATTTTTCAATTTGAATTTGATCATTTACAATTAGAAGTCTTTTACTCTCTCATTGGCTCTGAAGTCTTTGAATCTTCATATCCGTTACCGTAGTTGAGAGGTAGAGGGCCAGCCTTGTTACCAAGAGGTTTTGAGTTAGACTCCTGATAGTGGATGTTGTTCTTGGCTTCTCATTGGCCCGTGCACATTTGGCACAAGTACTAGAGTATTTCTAGGAAGCAGAATCAAAAGGGATTAATATATGTACAAACCATTCGATGTAAAAAAAATATGAAGAGAAAAGAGTCTACTTTATTATTACCAACACTATTATTAAGATGGAAGTGAATGATAAAGATGAGGAATGAAGAAATTCTCCACATGGCATTCCCAAACTTCCAAGATGATCTTTATTAATTGGGCCTAATAGATTGGTCTTTACAGTTTCAGTTCATTTACTTCTGGAAAGATCTATGTTCCTATAAATTCCAAACTCATGAACATCTTTTCACCCAAAAATTCAGGGCAGTTCTGCAAGGGATCCAGGATTTTTTTGAAGGGGATACAAACGGGGTTCGTTTTTCCTAGTTTTAAGGCATTCCATCCATCATAAGATACCAAACACTTCATGCAACTTTGGGCGTCATCTGTGGCAAAGAAAATTGACAAAAGATACCTTTGTCAATTTCTGTTGCTACGGATGATGCCCAGAAATGAATGAGTGATATTCCAACAGAATGATCTTAGGATCAACCAATCTCCTTCGCAGTTATCTCCCTGAATTTGGATTGGGGAGATCTCTGCCGGCACAGCTTGAGTTACCAAGATTTCAGGTAATTGATTTTTTTATTTTGATTTTTATTTAAAAAAGTAAACATACTTTAAGTGATGTTCTAAGAATATGAGGTGTCAGATATGAATCCAAATAAAAAATATAATTGGATTTAAAAAATTATTTCAGAAATGTAAATAAATTTTCGCCATCTTTACAATATCACGTGACATTCACCATGGTCATGTGATTTTTATGCCTGCAGTGATAATGTAAGGCATTGTCGCTGTGTGGAGTTTGAGGATCAACATCGCTACCATTCAAAAATTTAAGTTGGCCAAGGCCATGGCACCGTTGGTAGCGCGTCAGACACTCACCCTTGAGGTTCTGGGTTTGATCCAAGATTGCGACAAATATCCTTTCAGACGAAAATATCTCTCATCATGATCATTGGTTTGATATTGTTAACAGGGTTCTCCGCAGAATATTTTGAAACTGTAGTGGCAAATTATATGAGAATTGGTAAACATTGAAAGCATATAATTGTGAGTGAAAACATTATGGAAAAAGAAGAAATTGCTCATCTTGAGCAATTTCTTCTTTTCCCATAATATTTTTACTCGTAATTATTACATTTACAATGACAAAAATGTATTATTCAACAGTGTTTGGCATGAAATACCTCAAAATGCCTCTATTTGGTAACCATTTTGAAGAAATTAAGCTGTGGGGTAGTTTTGAAGCTGTAGGGGTATTACACTGATTAACATGAAGCTGTAGTGGGGCCGATACAGCTTATTGAGATGGGGAGACACTGGTTAACCTATGTGGGCGAAAAGCTGGAGGCTCTGTTAGGGTGTTGTGGTATTACCAGGCCTGGGAAGTCGTGGTATAAGTTGCAATAATGTAACCGAAACCCTTTTTTACGCCCAAAGGGTCTTTTTATGTTATAACCCTGGTTGTCCGTCTTTCTGTCCGTACATCCGTTAACAATTTCTTGTGTGCACATCTCCTACAGTTTCAATTGGAATTTCATCAAACTTGCCACAATGAACCTCCATGGTGTCTAGTTGTGCACACCACATATGGAATTCAGATAACTCTTTTCATTCTTGAATTATTTGCCCTTGAATAAAAAAAATGTCTGTTTTCTTGTGAGCGCAATTCCTTCTACAATTTTAACCTGAATTTGATCATACTTGACACAATAAATCTCCTTTATGTCTAGTTTTGCATGTTACTTACGGATTGCAGGTAATTCTTTTCATCTGCCTTTGAATAAAAAATTACCCATTTTCTTGTGACTGCAACTCATTACAGTTTCAACCACAATATGATCAAACTTGCCATGATGAATCTCCATGGTTTCTACCATCTTCACTAGCCAAGGTTGGACCCACCTACGTTTGTATTCACCCTTGGTGGATTTGGTCCAATTTTCTTGAAATCCCGAAACGCTGCCTAGCAGTTGTCCTGCTGATTGCTTTTAAGTAGCAGCGAATCAAATGTTACGGTGTAAATGCATTTAACGTATTTTTGTCCATTATTGATGATGTCATTAACGCATGTTGTCTATCTCGTTCTACGCCATACAGACTAGGTAAAATAGCTGCCTTTTTCATCGAGTTGTCGCAGGTATAATAGTTTGTCGATTATAAAAAGAAAATTGCTATCTATTGCAGTGAAATTCTTTGGAAAAATCGCTCATCTTCGCACTTTTGAGTTGCAAATGCAATGCCTTTTCCAGCCTATTATCATGAATTGTTTTCAAATAACAAACAGAAGTATCGATCAATCTGATTGGTTCCAGCGAGATCTCTCTGGAACCAATGAAGACGCTTTCCAGGACACCAAGAAAATCGGTAGATGTCACCCTTGGCTTGCTAAGATGGGTGTCTACTTGTGCATGCCAATATTGAAATTTAGATAACTCTTGGCATTATTGAATTATCTGCCCTTGAATTGAAAAAATTGGCTAATTTTACTGACAAGCCCCTCTAGGGCGTATATGCGCCGTTCAGCAAAGCTCTTGTTGAATCTTGATCTGGGTCTCGAACCGAAACTCATTATCAAGTTGTGACTACGATATCACTACTATGCTGGTATTACTCTCCAAAGCCGAGGTCTATTGATTAACCATCAAATATGACCTCTGCCTTTTTTGATACTCCAACAGCCTATTTGGTCGTCATAATCTAATTATAGCACATCATTGAATTATCGAATCAAAATCATTCAATTTTATCTTGCATGATCATTACGTATACATTACGTCGCTTCTATTTTGGCTGAAGCCGGTAACATTTGAATTATCGAATCAAAATCATTCAGTTTTATCATGTTTGATTATGTATACATTACGTCGCTTCTATTTTTGGATGAAGCCGGTAATTTGAAGTGTCAGCCAATGAAAACTTGTATCAGAAATTTCGATTGTTTTGGAGTTTATTGGCAACGCTTGGATACCGAAATCCCGCCAAGACCCCGAGATTAGACGTGAAATGACCCCGCGAGAACAGAATGAAGGGAGAATGTGCTCTGTTCTTAAGAGAGTATGCTGGTATGAGAAACAAGTATCCATGGTTAGGTGCTCCAGCCTCTGCAATGTGATCAAAGCAGTTGAAAGAGGCATTAAACCCCCAGCAATCAAATAACCTTTTTGTCACCAAACATGTGGTCTTCCATGTTAAAACACCCTTGTAAATAAAACGTTTTTGGAAATTAATTAATTGATCATCTTGATCAATACAATTTTCAATTACAAAAAAAAAACATCTCAATACACAACCAGCGATACATGTAATGCAATATTGGTGCGATCTAACTAGAACATGATATGACATGAACATTTAAGATTTCATGATATTGAAATAAAGTGATTGTAATATATCGTCGGCCACATTAAAAAATGTCGTAACTACAGCTTATTTAAGTAGTGAATTAAAAAAATGCCCATTTTCTTGTGTGCGCAACTCCTCCTACAGTATTGATCAGAATTTGAAAAAAGACTTGCCACAATGAATCTCCAAAGTGTCTAGTTGTGCACACCACTTACGGAATTTAAATATCTGTTTTCGTTCCTGAATTATCTGCCCTTGAATTTAAGGAAAAATGCCCATTTCCTCCAAAATGCCAATTTCTCCTGTGCGCAACTCCTACAGTTGCAACCAGAATTTAATCAAACTAGCCACAATGAATCTCTATGGTGTCTGGTTGTCCAAACAAGATTTTGATAACTTTTCATGTTTGAATTATCTGTCCTTGAATTGAAAAAAAAAAATGGCCAATTTTACCGACAAGCCCCTCTTGAGCGTATAATGCGCTGCTCTGTGAAGCTCTTGTTCATAAGCATAATAAATATACATTGCCAGATTTTTGTCCATCCGTCCGTCTGTCCACATTTTGGTGTTACCACTCTAGCACCCACAAATATTGACCAATCTTAACCAAACTTGGTCAAAACATGTATGACCATAAGTTCTCGGATGAGTTCGATTTTGGGTCAGATCGGTCTAGGAAGTCCTGAGTTATGTGCCCTTGATTGTCAAAAATGGCTAGTTTTGACTTTGTTACCACTCTAGCATCTACAAATATTGACCAATCGACCAATCAAGATCTTGCATGAGCTTGATTTTCAGCGTGATCGGAGCAGGAAGTCTGGAGTTATGTGCCCTTGAATTTGACAAGATTGCAGTTTTCGACTTTGTTTACACTGTAGCATCTACATTTATAGACCAATCAAGACAAAACTTGGCCACAATGTTGGTTACTATAAGACCTTGGATGAGTGTGAATTTCTGTGTAATCGGAGCTGGGAGTCTGGAGTTATGTGCCCTTGAATTTGACAAAATTGCCGTTTCCACTTTGTTTACACTGTAGCATCTACATTCATTGACCAAACAAGACAAAACTTGGCCACAATGTTGGTGGCCATAAATTCCTGCATGAGTTAAATTTTCAGCTTGATTGGACAAGAGAAACCAGAGTTATTGGCCCTTGAATTTCATAGAATTACCGTTTTTGACTTTATTTTCACTCTAACAAACACAAATATAGACCAATCAAGACACAACTTGGTCACAATATTGGTGACCATAAGATCTTTTTTTGTTTTAATTTTTTCAGATTGATCAGACAATAACAGCCCGAGTTGTGTGCCCTTGACTGTGACAAAATTGCCGTTTTAGTCTTTGTTTTCACTAAAACAGCAATAAATATTGACCAATGAAAAAAGAACATTGGACATAATGTTGATGAGAATACTCTTTATCAGAACAGAGTTATATGCCCTTGACTATGACAAAATTGTTGTTTTCTTCAACTTTATACTGTAACAGCCACAAATATTGATCATTTCAATTATGAATGCAGTTTTCAGCTGGATCATGATCTCGCATATTAAATCATGTGCTCTTGAACTTGACAACATTGGGACTTTCATTCTAACTAGGTTCATGTTAGCGATTAAGGACCATCATGGTCCTCTTGTTTAATTTCTTTTGGCTTAAAATAACATTAAATATATGGCGTTTATTAGAATAATTACAGTATATTGCTTGTTCACCCCAGCTTCAAAATATTCTTTGGAGAACTCTAATGAGGTAAAAGAAAACTTTGAAAAACATAGAGGTAAAGTGCTGATGATAGATATTTGGCATTATCTCCTTCTCTCAATGTTTCCTTTGTCATAGTGGGTTGGTTTTATAATAGAGGTTTGAAGTACACTCACAATCATTCCTTTTCCAAACTTGACAATTAGGTTATTTCATTCCTCCGAACTCCCCCCCCCCCCCCCCCCCCCCACACACACACACACACACACACACACACACAACAGCCCTCCGAAAGTCGTCCTTGGAGTCTTAAAAACGCCGCTCAAACGTTTAGTTTTTGTTATTTTTAGTAACATACTCTCAATCTCAAAGCCTTTTGGTAACAATACTCTCGAACCCAAAGCATTTAATGTTGAATGCACAATCATGCTCTTTATCACTGTATATTGAATGCACATGCGTCGTCATTGTTTTCTCCACATATTTAGGGAGCCTCGTTTTGATAATGTTGATTTGTGACTATTTTTAGTAATAATTTTCATGTATACAATGTTGATTTCCCATAAACAACATTTTTGCCTCCGGAAGTGTGTTCTTTGGGTACAGACTAAAACATAAGTGAAAGGACCTTATAATGGACTTATACATTTGTAATCACTGTGTAAAAGCGTACAGTCGCGAGTATCGGAAGTTGCATCTAACTGTACGCAAAATATCACTAGTGCTGATAAACAAGTTGATAATTTGGCTTTTTAAAAGTAAATAAGTAAAGAATCGAAACAATCTTTCTTTATGTGATTTTCAACGTTGTGGGGTAGACTAAATGTACTTTCACTTCAGCGGTTACGATTTCTCGATCGGTGTCTATTTTGTTGATAAAATTGGATTTTACCTGTCAAATCACTGGTTTGTGCAGTTTTTTATCGTGCTAACTCGTGCAATTTTGACTGCAATCGCGTGATTTACACAATACTATACGCTTAAACTTGTACCTGGTAATAGCTAAACCTCTCTGCTATTGCGTCCATCAGTTCCATGCACGTATGCACATTGTTTCACAAAGATATTGGCTTTGGAATGAGACTGGTGTATTTCTTCCGACTGTACGCCTAGTGCAAACTGTACAGCATCATTAGTGCAGTTTGAGGAACATGTATCTGTACGCCTAGTGCAATTATGTCATTCCGTATATGTTATAATCGATTGAAAAAGTGGAATTTATTTCGTTTGAAAAGATTTGAGATGACATTTGATCAACCATTCATTGCTTTTTTCAAAGATAGAACATTTGTAATGCGTGTTCATCCAAATTACTACATGTAATAACATTAAAACGATCTGGTGTCAAACAAGTTGACAGCAAATATGACCACAAATTGCTAGAAAACAATTGTCCAAACACGCGTAAAAGCGACAGACGTAGGCATAGACGTAGTAGATGTTCTGTGGATGAGTTTAGATAGTAAATATTAGCGACAAATCAGAGAAATCGTTGGAAGTGATTTAGCACTCCGTTAAATACTACTGCAGTTACTATGCGTTGGTTTATTCAAAGCCATGTGTTCCCTGCAATTCTCTCAACAGCACAAAAGCAACATCCCAAACCTTATGTACCACTTGTTAACCATCCTGCCTAGCCGATTCGTCCTATGTCGAGACAATCATTCTAGTCAAAATGACGAAAGGATATTTATAGAGTCGGGATTCAAACCCCTTGAACCAAGATCCTTCAATAATTTATTGGATCAAGCGACAGATGGTAGCTAGTCAGGTCGTATTTTAAAAAAGTTTAGATAATTTTCATTTTTTATTGCCCATTTGAGTCTGGATTTTAACGCTCTACAACAACAGTTTGAAATCCCGTTGCTATTGTATATGTACGCCATCGAAGGTGTTCGTATATTGATATCATCTTGGTATGTCCATTCGGCGTAAGGACACTCAGACAAGTCATTCCGATTTGTGGGGTGCTTAGATAGTTCTTTAAAAAAATGGCTCGTTTTCTGGTTATGCATTGCTCTCTCTCCGTGAATGATTTTAGCTTAGGTTTTCATTGATGCTTTTGGATGACTTGTTTTCTCATTTTCTAGCCAGAATCCATCAGGACTATTTTGTGTGTTTTGGTACAGGGATACACGTGGTCCCCATTACAGATGTGTCTATTTTGGCGCGGAAAAATATACTTTACGCATGTTTGAGCGAAAATTGTGAAAAAAAAAAACGAATCGCATGAGGTGGGTCCATTTTGTGAAAAAAAAAATACAAGACAAGGATGCATATATCTATGCCATTTTACGTGTAGTTTTGCTCATTGGGATGTTGGAAAAAGGTGTTAAAATGTGTTGAAAAAGGAGATTTTACATAGAGTTATATAGGAGCTAATCTGAGTGACCTGTCACCTACGTCCTTACGAAGTTCATTTACACACCTAGATTTATCACGGTGGAGATTGTGCATGATGGGATGGATAACGAATACGGACAAATTTGCCTCGCTTCAGGTAAGAAATTGTGCAATAATTTTCTTATTTCTGCGTCAATTTTCAAGCGGTTTGTTGCATGTACCCCGCATTATTGAGCTCTTTCCTCAGATATATGACTTGTTTGAAGAATCTTTGAATTTTGTCCAAAAATTGATCCCAACCGACCGGAAAAACGACAAAAAATCCAAGTCCTTTTTCTAGTCGGTTGGGATCGGTTTTTGAGAAAAGTACATGGAGCTTCCAGATAAGTAATACATCTGAGAAAAGGGCTCAGTAAGGCGGAGTACATGCAAAAAACTGCATGAAAATTGACGCCGAAATAAGAAAGTTATTGCACAATTTCTTACCTGAAGCGTGGTTAATTTGGCCGTAGTCATTACCATTTCGCTTTCTGGTCGGTTGGGACAATATTTTGGAAAAAGTACCACAAGTTATCTAATATGTCATACATCCGATGAAAGAATTCGGTAAGGCGGGGTACATGCAACAAACCTTTTGAAAATTGACGCACAAATAAGGAAGTTATTGCAAAATATCTTACAAGAATCGAGATTATTTTGTCCGTATTTGTTATCCATCCCATGATGCACAATCTCCACCGTGATTTATGGCCGGTTTTTAACAGAATGTTCCTAGTTAATTGACGATACGTATATTGCCAGGTTTTGCCGCATGACACTCCACCATCTCCTACATTTATCAAAGAGACATCCTATTTCATTTTTTCTAATGTATATTTTGATGCCAAGATTGATTATTCTAATTCATTTAAATGATACATGTATCAGTCCTTTTAAGTTGTTGCTGATAAGCCCAAAAACTCTCTGAAAGCTGAGATGAAAATGGCATATTCCACAGGCCCGTAGGAAGCAATTTTATATGGGCTAAAGCCCCAGTGTCTGAATATGGGGGGGGGGGGGGGCTAATTTGGATTTTCTCTAAATTTTCACCGTGAAAAAAAGAAAATTCAGCACTTTTGACCCACTAAGGGGGTTAAAACACCTCGTAACTACAACTTAAATCACATTGTAGTTACGAGGTTTTAGAATTACACTGACGAAATTCTATCGCATATTCAATATTATATTACGGGTTACTTGATAAAATAGTTTCCTATTGGTGTTCTTTTATTTAAATGTAGTTGGTCTATGTCCACAAGACCATTTATTTCGTAGACAAATAAATTCGACCGCTATACTTGTGCAGCATAAAGAAGTTTTACGTATGTTTGAAGTAAGCGTAACCCTTTAAATGCTTTAATGAACTAATCAAGTGCACCCTGGTGCATGGTGTATTTGTAGCCAAACTAGTAATTGACATTTTCTGAACAGAGATTTTGCCACAACAGGTCAAGTAAAATGGCACTAGGCGTACAGAACACATTTTTCATTTGGCACTAGGCGTACAGTCGGAAAAAATACACCACTCTCATTCAAAGGCCGATATCTTTGTGTAACATACCATATGTGTGTAAACAACTGTTGCAAATCATAGCAGATAGGTTTAGCTATTAGCTGATGCAAGTTTAAGCTTTCAATATTGTGTAGATCGCGAGATTTTAGCCCATATTGTGCCAGTGAGCAGGTCGAAAAATAGCAAAAACCAGTGATTTGACAGTTTGACACGAATTTACACACAAAATACGTTGACATACTAGAAACCGTAACTACTCTAGGTAATGCCTATCCAATTCTCTCTTCAAATTTGAAACCCCCACCAAGACAGATTGTTCCGATTTTTACTTATTTACTTGTAAAAAGCCATACCCATCAACTTGTTTACCACCACTAGTGATATTTTGCGTACAGTCAGGCGCAACTTCCGATACACGCGACTGTACGCTTTTACACAGTGAATAGCTTCTGCAGATGACAGTGGATGTACACAGTGGATAATCTTGTGAATCAATATTCACAGAAAATCTTCAATGATTTTGTAAATATGCGACCGATTTGAATTCGGTTTGAAGCAGAGAATGAAGACAGACGTCCCGCATTAGATGGATGTGGTTTATGTTCGAAAAATCAACTGATAAAAGAGTTATTGAAGATAAACCAAAATTTTGGTTTATCTTTAATAACATTTTTATCAGTTGATTTTTCAAAAATCCAACATGTCCAGCTTATTCCTTGCATTTTCCCACCTTCTCTGCTTCAAATCGAATTCAAATTGGTCAAGTATTAAAAATGATACTGAAGATTATTGGAAATTCTGAGTCACGTGATTATACACCGTGTGTAGCGTTTTTTTATCGTAAAATTACACGTCTGAGCTTTTAAATTAATAATTTGATCATATTTTTTTGTGTACCTATTTTATCTGTATACTATGATACAAGTCTGTTTGAAAAATGTTACGCTATATTCGAAATATGACCACATCTAAGTAAAGGTCAGTGTCTTGTTTGCAAGCAAACTCGGTCTTGTTTGCAAAAAATTAAGCAATGCTTTTCATGACATTTCTTAACCATTTACCAGACAACAAAATTTTAGGCTGGTCCAAATTTAGTGATGTTGCAGATGACATCTTAAAGCTACTATTTCCCAGATTTGGACCCAAAAATTGTCAAATACAAACGAAATGTACACTTTTAAAGCTTTATATGACCTGATTAAATGATTACGACAAACTATTGAAGCAACGACTCATTTTTTCGCAATTTGATACCAAATTCATGAAGCGATGTCGAAAGTAGGTCAAAACAGTAGGACATGCGACTTTCTTAAATGACGTCACAACATACACGATGACGTCATATTGAAATTCAAGTATGAATCTCGTTTGAATCATGGTCCGCGCTGTATGCGCATGGGCAACAATTTAAAAATAATTCTAACCCCATCTGAGATGGGGTTGAATTTAGGTTTGGATTCTCCCTAAATTCAGCTATTTGTCTTGTAATTTCGGCTCATTCTCTGCCTGAATCGCATATTATTAACCATCCCGAGGTGGTCAACACAAAAGTTTTGCATATTTTTTCAAAAAAATTCATTTTTTGCAATTAGACCATCTGTTACCGTCGCCCTTTAAACACTTGTTACATATCCGAATCTATTTGGCGTTCCGCCGACGAATATTCACAATGTTGTCTGAGTAATTCAGACGTCGCATGAATCTCACTAGGGATGGACTACCTTAGGTCCAGTCTGTCATTTGTTGTGGTTAAGACAGGTGCTCTATGATTTCATTTCAGAGAGAATGGCGCTGTCACATAGATTTGGAATTATTCAGAGTCTATTGTTATAGACTCAATTTGTTGTCTGCAGCGGTAATCAAATTGAGTAACCCTTATTTTTTGCAGTTTGTGAATGGTTTAAGCAAGGTTCTGTATCATTTCAGACAGAATGGCTCTATCACACAGATTTGGAATCATCCAGAGCCTGGGTCTGACGAGAGATGAAGAAGATATCTGTGAAGAATACCATCTTCTTCAGAAGCTCCTCGGGAAGAACACCTTGTTCACCCGGCCTGCGAACCTTCTCTTTGACATCCCCATTAGAAATAGTTTAGGAAAACATTGAAGCAAAAGAAGAAAATGCTGATAATCAGCATTCTCCCCTTTTGCTTCAATGTTTTCTGTGCTTCAATGTCTTCTTTTGCTATAATGTTTTCTGTGCTATATTTATATTGTACACAAATTCTATTTTATATTGCTCCCCGAAGGGAGAGCATATAGTCGCCGCTTCGTCTGTCCGTCCGTCCGTCCGTCCGTCCGTCCGTCCGTCCGTCCGAAGCCATTTCTCTATAACCCTTGGGCCAAATCAAATGAAACTTACCATGTGAACTCCCTATGACATAATGCCGATGTACTTTTCCGAGTTTTTGGATTTGAGGCCTCGTCATGGGAAAAGGGGACTTAAGGTCAAATACACTTTTTCTCTAATTTCTCATAGTCTAATGGTCAGAATTTGATGAAATTTCATATTTGAGTAGCAAATCAGATGCCCTTGACAAGAAACTACTTTAAATTTGCGTATAAAAAGTATGTCATGGAAAAAGGGGTCTTAACGTTTGTTAGCTTAATCTTAGCTCTGCATGGCATACATTTATTGTGACAATGCCTTAATCGGGGAGCATTGTCCGTCTCTGACGGCTCTTGTGAACACCTAATTTGTCTTCTGCAGCAGCTTTCAATTTGTACCGCCCTAAAAATTGTCCTTTAGGAAAGGTTTAACTTAAGCAAGATTCTGTATCATTTCAGACAGAATGGCGCTTTCACACAGATTTGGAATAATCCAGAGCCTGGGTCTGACAAGAGATGATGACGATATTTGTGAAGAATACCACCTACTTCAGAAACTTATCGGAAAGAACACCATATTCAGCCGGCCTGCGAACCTTTTCTTTGACATCCCCATTAGAAATAGTTTAGGAAAACATTGAAGCAAAAGAAGAAAATGCTGATGATCAGCATTTTCTCCTTTTGCTTCAATGTTTTCTGTGTTTCAATGTTTTCTTTTGCTACATTGTTTTCTGTACTATATTGTACACAAATCCTATTGTTATGAACACCTAATTTGTCTTCTGCAGCAGCTTTCAAATTGTACCGCCCTAAAAATTTGTCCTTTAGGAAAGGTTTAACTTAAGCAAGATTCTGTATAATTTCAGACAAAATGGCGCTGTCAAACAGATTTGGAATCATCCAGAGCCTTGGCCTGACGAGAGGTGATGATGAAATTTGTGAAGAATATCATCTTCTTCAGAAGCTTATTGGGAAAAACGCCTTGTTCAGTCGGCCTGCGAACCTTCTCTTTGACATCCCAATTAGAAATAGTTTAGGAAATCATTGAAGCAAAAGAAGAAAATGCTGATCATCAGCATTTTCTCCTTTTGCTTCAGTGTTTTTATGCTCCCCGAAGGGAGAGCATATAGTCGCCGCTTCGTCTGTCCGTCCGTCTGTCCGTCCGTCCGTCCGTCATTCCGTCCGTCCGTCCGTCCGTCCGAAGCGATTTCTCTATAACCCTTGGGCCAAATCAAATGAAACTTACCATGTGAACTCCCTATGACATAATGCCGATGTACTTTTCCCAGTTTTTGGATTTGAGGCCTCGTCATGGGAAAAGGGGACTTAAGGTCAAATACACTTTTTCTCTAATTTCTCATAGTCTAATGGTCAGAATTTGATGAAATTTCATATTTGAGTAGCAAATCAGATGCCCTTGACAACAAACTACTTGAAATTTGCGTATAAAAAGTATGTCATGGAAAAAGGGGGCTTATCGTTTGTTAGCTTATTCTTAGCTCTGTATGGCATATATTTATTGTGACAAAGCCTTATTCGGGGAGCATTGTCCGTCTCTGACGGCTCTTGTCTTTGCTATATTTTTAATAAATCCTATTGTTTTAGACTCTCAATTTGTTGTCTGCAGCTGCAATCAAAATTGAGTAACCCTTATTTTTTGCGGTTTGTGAATGGTTTCAGCAAGGTTTTGTATAATTTCAGACAAAATGGCGCTGTCACACAGATTTGGGATTATTCAGAGCCTTGGCCTGACGAGAGATGATGACGATATTTGTGAAGAATACCGTCTTCTTCAGAAGCTCATCGGGAAGAACACCATATTCAGTCGGCCTGCGAACCTTCCACTCGTGTCAGAAAGGGGGGATAATAAGGACAAAAGTGACTCAGAGGATGAGAAGATTGATCCAAGATGGCGGGTCGAGTTTCGGAATATTATGAGAAAATGTAAACAAAGAAAGAACAAGGTCTGTATAGAAGATTTGTTTAGTGGTGGTGCTAGTAATGGTCGTAATAACAATGTAGAAGATAAAATTGTCAGCGAAAGTTGTAGAGGAGTTTTGAGAGAAAAGTGTTTGCCTGATGATAACATTCAGAACAATGATAAATACATAAATGATGCAGATAAGTCAGTTAAGCAGACTTTGAGTGAGAAATTTACTGAACTATGTAAGAATGATGAAAATAGGCTTACTGATGATATACCAGGATTGTATGAAAGGAATGAAATTAATCACAATGAAGATTGTAATTCAGTTTTATCCTCAAATAAGAGTAGTCCAGGAATAGAGTGTACAAAAGACAAGGAAGTCGCAAATGATCAGCTGTTCTATGAAACTGAAAATAAGCTAAAAGACAATGTCCATGAAAACATAGGTAAGACAGATGCTCCAAAGAAACAGAACATTTTGGAACAAACTAGTGTGCAGTTGACTAACAATAATGACTCTAGAAATCAACAAGTTCTCATAGAATCCAGTAAAGAAAATATACAATCTGGTGAGACAAAGCAATTACCTAAACATTCAAATCAACCAACAGAAAAGGTTAAACCAGAAACAGTTGCTACAAAGGATGCCTTACCAAAGAATACTAATAGATCAGCTAAAACAAACAAAAAAGTGAAAACAAAACCTGTCATAAATGTTATACCATCTACATCATTTCCTTTGGATGAACTCTTACCACAAATACCTTCTGATGAAAGTAAAAGTAAAGCAAGCTCAAACCCAAGTGAAACAACACACAAAAATTCCAATGATGCTTTAGTGTCAAATCACAGTGAACTGTTAGAAAGGAACAGCAGGGATACTTTTGACAGCAGGGACTTAAATTTCTACAACTACCAACATGAACCCTTCATGTCCACAGTTCAAGAGGATGATAATGTATTTCATGGTGAAGTGTTCGACAGTCCGGAGGCTGTAGATTATGATTCAGAAACACAGGAGTCATCAAACAATGTTGCATATACGAATACTGGACTGGCTGGATATACAGATTCTTATCAACCAGAAGAACCGAAAAGATGGAATGATGGTGCTAGAAAAGAAGGTTCATTAGGGAATTTCTCATTCATAATTGATGCTCTACATGATGGGAATGAATCTTTTGTGCAGAAGATAGAGAATACATTGAGTCAGCAGAATAGCAGTCAAGCAAATCAGCCAACACATACTGATAGCAATAATGGGTATTCCACCATTGATTCTTATTCAAATGGCGGATTTGAAGGACATTCAATGAATCAATATGAGAATTTGAATGACAATGGAGGAGCTGCTGGTAGGACAAATCAAACAACAGTAGATATTAGTGAAAATCAAGACTCCAGTAGGCCATCTAGAAAAGAAGGTCGAGATAATCAAAGCAAGAAATTATTCAACCTTTTCGTTGGTCAGGTATCACAGCTAGTCAGAACAAATGAAGATAAGAAAACATTAGCTTCGTTAGTTAATCTGCTAAAAAAGGAAAGTGGAGATGACTTTTCAGGTGCTTCAGGATTCACTCCTCCAGCAACCCCAAAACGTCAAAATTCTACATCAAATAACGGAGCAGGTACAGCCAGAGATAAGCCTTGTGATGAAGAAGAGGTTGAATTATTTGAAGGAAGAACATTACTGAAAGGTGGAGTACAGCCCAGACATATCCCTAAAACATCACAAGTCACAGTGAGGACAGGCCATGACAGACCAAAGGACCCTAGACCAGTCTCCACGATGCTAGCCAAGCCAGCTCCCATGTCTTTACCTCTACCTGAGTTTATATATGAACTCCATGACAAGTCTAAAATACAGAGGATCCTCACTCTAGACTGGGACTGTAAGAGAACCATGTTTCTACATGGGGATGACAACAATGATCTTCACACTGACTCTGATTCTGTAAAATCCTACAACCCAGTTAGTGATCTACAAAATCTGCGTGGTAAATCAAGTGATACAAAAACAGTTCCAAAGGAATCTCCAAGAATTGAAAGTAGTAATGTTGCTAATGAAAGGATAGGGCCTTACTCATCTAATGAAACATCCCCTCTAAAATATGAAGCCGATCATGCAATAGAAAAGGTAACCTCAGAAAAGACTGAATGTAATTCATTTGGAATTGAAAATAAAACTGTTAACGATCCAAAGTTTAAGAATTCATTAACAAACGATATCAATGTGACTTCTAAAGGAGATCTAGCCAGGGACATTGCTCATGAAAAAACTTTTGAATCAAATGTAGAAGAACAATTTAAACTACCTCAATCTGAACAAATACAAGCTTATTCTGTTGGTGAAAGTTCCATTCATAGTGCTACAAGTTCAATCAGCCTTGATCTTAAATATTTGAATAAAACTGGCTCCTTCTTGGACTGCAGTGAAAGGCCATCATTTTCAGAATTAAACACTCATAAATCTCCATCAGATACCAACAACAATGACATTGAAAATGACTCTAATGAAAAACACACCAGTATATCTACCAGTGAAAGTGTTATTGACAATGCAAGCTGTCATGAATTGGATGTTGAAGCAACACATTTTGATGAGAATGAAATATATTCCTCATGTGTACCAGTTGTTCAGAGCATTCCAGTACATCTAAGTGATGCTAGTAGACAGGGGTGTGGAAGTCCAAGAGGTGTGTATAGCAGCAATATAGTGGTGCTAAATGACAATGCTGGACTAGAGCCTAAAGCAGTGAATAATGACATTGTGTGTGAAAGTTCTGAGAAATCAGAAAAAGAACAGGACACCCCTAATGATACTGATGTCATTGTACTTTCTGATGGTGATGATGATGATAATAATAGTGATAACAATTCAAATATGGAGTATAATCTGAGTAAAAGCTCTAACAAATCCACACACAAAACTAGTACCGGTGTTCTAAAGGATGGGAAACCAACAATTATATCACTAAAAAGGGCTGAGTCAGGGAAGAGGTCTGTTGAAAAGCTACATGTAGTAAAGGTCACAGAATCAGAACAAAGAGATAAGTATTTGGGTACAAAACTAGGTCAGAGAGAAAGGCGAGATTCAAACCATGATACAAGGAGAAGGTTAGGTGATAGAAGATCCAGCCTAACTGAGAGATCCAGCCATTCTGGTAGATCAGATCAGGATGCAAAGAGTAGGTCAGAAGATAAGAAATACAGCAACTCTGACAGATCCAGTCACACTGACAGGTCAAGCCATTCTGAGAGCAGCAACAGAAAGAGGAAGATAACTACTGGTGCCAGGATGTCGTTTGATTTTGAAGATGATGAAGATTCTCAAAGCAGTTTTACTGGAGATGGTAAAAGGAAAAGGGGAGAAGACAGAAGGGGAGATGACAGAGATTACAATACAAAACAACCATATTCAGCAAGACCAAAGCACATTAGAGAGCGTAGGAGGCACAGTTCATGTTCATCAGTTGAGAGTTTGAAGGATGATGACAGACGGTCCCGGAGAAGTACATCCAGAAATCGGGAAAGACACAAATCTACAATCTCATCAACAAGAACTTCATCTTCTGCCAGACCTTCAGATGAGACCAGATCATCTTCCAGACCTTCAGACGAAGCCAGATCATCTTCCCGACTTTCAGATGAGGCCAGATCATCTTCATCTGCCTCTAGAAGATCAACTTCTAAATCATCAGAGAAACACAGACATTCCAGTAGTGCTAGCCATTCCAAATCAGAAACTTCTACCTCTACTAAAGAAAGCCGTAAGCGACATCATACCGTACATATTGATGGTCATCCTTCTTCAGAGAAGAGAAGTAGAATTGAGACAAAGACAGATGTTTCCAAGAGAAGACACAGTGATGAGCACAATATCTGGCATTCATCAAGAAGAGCAGAACAGACCAACACAAACATAACCTCTAGATCTAGTCTGTTGTATGATGATATTCTATCACCGGAGTATCAAATGAATTTTGAATCAGAAAATGCTACAGCTCGCACTGAACAATCAAACACGAAGCCCAAATATTCCAATCCCAAACCACAGGTATCTGACAATATTTTGTCAGCAGAGATCTCTGCTGACAAAATATCTTCAGATACCTGTTGGACAACTAAAGGAGCTGAGCATTATGCAGCACAGCCACAGGAATTTGATGAAATTTTGTCAGCAAAGAGGAGACAATCAACTAAAGGACCTGAGCATTTTGATCCACAACCACAGGAGTATGAGGATATTTTGTCTCCAGAGAATACTGGCCTGACTGATGAAGTTCTTTCTGAAGAGTATCGTAGACTGTTTGGGAAGAAACAAACAACAGATGTTCAACAACCTAAAGACAACTCTATCTTTTCCAGAATCTTGCCAGATAAGCACAGAGCTGGAGATCACCATCAAGAGAGACAAAATGCCTATTCTGCCTCATGGCCCACAATAGAAAACAAAACAGATGATGAAATTCAACGGAATCAAAAGCCCGCTTTTGCTAACATCTCGCCTCGACAAAGTGGTGAGACTGAAGAACGTAGTAAAGCAAAACAAAAATCTGTATTTTCAAGAATATCAGCCAAAAAAGTTAATGAAACAATTCATGCCAATCAAGAAATCCAAGAAACTGGCTTGCCTAAAATCTTGCCAGAAGAAGAAAGAACAATAGATGATGAAGATGAAAAACAGAAAACAGTCGTTCCTAAAATCTTACCTGAAAAAGTTAACAAAGCTAGTCTTGAGGATGATTTGAAATTCTTACAAAGTTACAAACAAAAAGTGCAGAAAAAGGAAGCGACAGCAACTGCCAGTTGCGGAGACATAAGACATGAAAAAGTGAAGAAAGTTAATCTTGATGATGATTTGAATTTTCTGCAAAGTTACAAACAAAAAGTCCAGAAAAAAGAAACAACTTCTAGTGTAAATAGTGCAGCAACGAATACTAAAAAGGTTAATAAAACAAAGTTTGAAGATGATTTGAAGTTCTTACAAAGCTATAAAAAACAAGTGCAGAAAAAGGAGACTACAGCAAGTGTTACTTTAGGAGAAATTAAACATGAAAAATGTCTAGACTTCAAACAAGAGTTGGAAGATCGTAAATTCTTACAAATGTGTAAGAAGAAAAAGGAAGAAAAAGCAAAGCAAATGTTTGAACAACAAATGAGAGCTACTTTCAAGAAGTAGTGAATGTTTATAAACTTTTTCAAATTGAATAATTGTGGCCAAATCCAAATTCAAAAGGTCTTGGAGAAATTAATGACAATGCAAAGGAGGAAATTAGAAAATCATATGATGGAAAGCATTCAGGGAAAAGAACAATGCTTTCTAAAATCTTTCATATTGGAGACTTCAAAACCAGGCGTTGTTTGGCAAGGGATTAACATATTACAACACAGTGACTCTTTTTTTACTCCCCACAAGAAATTAGCTGTGGACATTGTGGAAAATGAAGAAATTGCTTGTGATAAGCAGTTTCTTAATTTCCCACAATATTTTCTAAACAACAACAAAAAAAAAAACTTAAAAGGATGTAAAATTTCATTCACTTTTAATTGTCATCTGCAACACCTTTGAATTTGGACAAGTCAATTTCTTTCGTTTTGTAATGAGTTAAGACATATTATATGGACTCATGTTTCCTTAGATAGCACAAATTGTGTATAGGTCCAAGTTAAAAGAATTTGAAGACAATAGAACAGAACAGAACAGAACAACATTTTAATTGACGTATACACAAGGTACATAGTCACAATTTCAAAAAACAACACATATAATTCAAGGTCTCACTTACATACACACATATAGACCCTTTCAACAAAACGACAATGTAAAATTTCATTCACTTGATATTGTTGTCTACAAAAAAATAATGTAGGACTAGTCTAAAATTGTACCATCTGATTAAAGATATGGGATTTGACAAAATGTTTACCAAATGCAAAGTACTTAACCCTTTCCCAAACAAGACCTGGTTTTGACGGCTAGGGAAAACATTGAGACAAAAGAAGAAACTGATGATAACCAGCAGTTTCTCCTTTCGCTTCAAAATTTTCTGTGCTAAATCATACACAAATATTACCTTCATCAACATCTTTTTTGTCGTCTGCAGCAGCTTTTGATTAGGAATACCCTAGGAATTTGCTGCTTGGGAAGGGATTAATATTTCTAAAAAACTTTATACTTATACCTACGTACAATGGGAAATGATTTGGAATAAGAAGCACACTGGAAACTACTTGTTTCTTTTCAAGTGTATTTTTATGCCCCCGTATAGAAAGATTTGGGGTGTATTGTTTGACTTGTGTCCGTCATCTGTCTGCCTATCCTTCTGTCTGTCACGTAGCCCTGATAGCTCAGTCTGTAACAGCGGAGTCTCTCAATCCAAGGGTCTCAAGTTCAATCCCCAGCTTGGCAAGTATCCATTCTGGAATTTGACAAAAGTCATTTGTCTCTCACCAACATGTGTGAATCATCTATCAGGGCTTTTCTTACTTCAATAACAGAGGCCGAAATTCGGCGGCTTCCCAATTGGAATATGGCTCCTTTTTCCCAATTTCAAAGTAAGAATTTCCCAATTTTCCAAACTAAAATTCCCCCCAAAAATGAAAATAAATAATGATCAATTACATAATGGCAATTACAGTCAAAAATAAGCAGTGTGCGATTCTATAATTAAGTTATTCTGGTTAAAAAGTGTTGTTTAAGGAGATTTATTTACATTTGAACATTTTTTCTCCTGTGTTTTCTTTTTCCCAATTTGACCAAAATTGCGCTAAAATTTCCCAAAAGGACTGACCAGGGCCCCTTCCCAATTTCTGGAAGAAAAGCCCTGTCTCTGTGAGAGATCAGCTAGAGGCTCGGTTTTGGTATTGTGGTAGTTATGGTGAGAGAAATACAAGGAATTCACAGTTAGGTACTCCAGTGGCAGTGATATGGCCATAGCAGTTGAAAACGGCATAAAACCCCAAAAAATGAAATCAAATCCTTCTGTCTGTCCGAAAACTTAACATTTGCCTTTTCTTCAAAAGTGTTCGACATGTACAAAGCTGAATTTGGAATGTATCTTTCTTTCAATATCTATCTGTTAAATGCAATATGACTTTCCTTAAAGGTTATCCATTAATCCTTATCAACCCTTAATATGAAAACTTAAAGGGGGGCAAGCTAGGGTGTTGAAAATGCAAATGGCACAATAATTACAAACCAGAAATAACGTACGAAATTACCAACCTGAAGGGGTAGATCACTTATATCCATTGTAAGCGCTCATCAAGCTTTATTAAGTTTTAAAATCCAAATCAATTAATAACATGCTGGCAGTTTATAATTGTCCTTGTTTTTGTTTTGTAACGGTTAAATATGCCCAACCTTCAGAAATCAATTATGTCAGATGTACGTCATTTGTGCTCAGCGAGATTCAACACACCGTACAACCGGCTGCGTCGGAAGTCAGCGAAGACAGATTCGGCATCTGATGTCACGTGTATGGTAGGTCAAATTTATTCACTTTTATAGATAAATAAAAGGATCTTTGGTATTCTATAGTTGATAAATACGCGTTTTTATGTTCAGTGCTTGTACAAAATAAACCTTTCCACGTATCCCTCGTAATAAGGTCACAGTCATCGACACAGCCGGTTGTACGATGTGCTGATACTGCGGAGGTGTGTCTCGTTGACCTTGACCTTGTCTTGTTTTGAAGTAAAAATAGAATGTGTAAACACGCTTGTAAAGGATTGATCTATAGCAAAGGAAAGATGGTTATTCGTCGTGATTGGGGTTTTTATGCATTGCAAATTGTTTTTCCATGCACAAATATGAGTTCCCGTACAGTTAGGAAGCATAAAAATCTAGCATGGCTCCCTTTAACATTTTAGAAAAATGGCCTTTTTCGGGGGCATTCATGTTTCACAAACACATCTTGTTTACCTTGACTTTGCAAGTTACTTATTGTGCCATATTTTGTTGTTTTCTGTGAAAAAGGACTTTCAAAAAAATGTTTAAGAAGAGAAAATTATTGTTCAATATTTGGCAATGGCCGCTGTATTTTTTTGAAAAATAAATGTTCTTAGAATTAGATTATTAGGAAAGGGTTTAAAGAAGTGTTTAGCTTTACATGTAATTCATGTTTTGATTTCTCGATTGTGGATCTCGTTATTTAATCCACTCAAAATTAATTTTTGTATGTATCTTTTTTAGACATTTAACATATCAGGGAATCATGCGACACCACAATTACAACAATTATTGCAGAAAATGATTAAATCTTCAAAAAGTCTCTGAATACATTATTGATTTGAATTTGATTTGAAGCAGAGAATACTTTGAAATAACAGGTATTTGTTGGAATGATGGATCTTTAAGACAGCACCAGATAAAAAAAGTTATTGATGACCAAACAAATATTGCTCATCAACAACTTTTTTTATCATGTCCTGTTTCAAATTCGCTACATCCATCAAATCTGGAGCGTTTTTCTGCTTCAAACCTTAATCAAATCAGTCACATAGCACTTCTCATGCTGTTCACGTCAATTTACAGTAGTGACCAAAGCTTTGGCAGGCAATATAGACTAAGATCAGCCTGCACAGATGTGCAGTCTGATCTAAGCCTACACTGCCTGCTTTTCACTCCGTTATTGTAGCAAAATCTTGGGCTTATCTTATAGAGTTGTCTCTTTAATTCGCAGTTTGTTTGAAACAAAATTTAAAGTCAGCAGGACAAGGGCTAAGAAGATTTTTGAAAAATTTGAGGATGCAGTGTCATGTAATTCTGTGCTGTGCTTATGACTGTTGTTTCTGGAAATCATATATAGACAGTGTTTGAAATTTAATCCTTTCCCAAACAAGACCAGGTTTTCACGTCTGTTAGAAATGGCTTGGAAAACATTGAGACAAAAGAAGAAACTGCTGATGACCAGCAGTTTCTCCTTTCCCTTTCGTCTCAATATTTTCTGTTCCATCTTATACACAAATTTTATCTTTAACAACACCCCTTTTGTCGTCTGCAGCAGCTTTTGAATTAGATCGTAGAAGTTTGCTGTTTGGGAAATGGTTCAATACGTTGTACCTCTAGATTTGAACCTATTGAGTTTACCACAGAACCAGATCGGCGTTTTCCTAAGTGCAGTCTGATTAGGCCCTATACAGGGTTGCCACGCGTCAGGGAAAAGTCAGAGAATTATTTTTTTTCAATGTCAGGGAATTGTCAGGGAATTTTGTGAGCTGTCAGAGAAATTTGAAAATACTGGCAAATGTCAGGGAATTGTCAGGGAATTTTGAAAAAAAAAAATAAGATGCAGTTCCATGAAATTTATGATTTCAACATCGCCTTTAAAAATTGTTTCAAGACGTCGCGAGTAACTGTAAAATCACCGTGACAAAATATGTCAGGGAATTTTCGAATTTTGTCAAAGAAATGTCAGGGAATTTTATATCCTCTGACAAGTGGCAACCCTGCTATATTGCTCTCTTATCATGGTGTATAATCACATGACTCAGAATTTCAAATAATCTTCAGTATTTTTGTTAATTCTTTCACCAATTTGAATTTGGTTTGAAGCAGAGATTGAGAAGGTGGGAAAATGACAGGAATAAGCTGGACTTGGTGGATTTTTAAAAAATTAGCTGATTAAAAAGTTATTGAAGATCAACCAAAATTTTGGTAGATCTTTAATAACTTTTTTGTCAGCTGACTTTTAAAGAATCTACCACATCCATCTAATGCTTGACATATGTCCTCCTTCTTTGCTTCAAACCGAATTCAATTCGGTCCCATATTCACAAAATTATTGAAGGTTTTCTGAAATTGGTGTATCACATGATTGTCCACCGTGTTATAATTGCTACAGGTAATGAAGAAGCTGTTTGAGATTTTCATGGATCTTGATCAGAGTGTGCTTTTGTGCAGGCTGATCTGGATCCTGGCCGATCTTTAATGTCAAAATGACTCTTTTTCTGGAACCTGGCTCCTATTGCCATACGCCATTTTTTGACGCCCCACATGAAAAAGACCATGGAAAATATGGAAATTGCTTGTGATACATTGTGGCAAATGATGAAATTGCTTGAGACAGTGACTGAAACATTGTGGAAAATGAAGAAATTGCTTGTCACAAGCAATTTATTCATTTCCCACAATGTTTTCCTTGTAGAAAGACCAAAAATGTAAAAGCAGCAAGCTTTTGAATTGGACTACCCTAATATTATGCCGTCTGGAAATAAGTTAAACCAATACCAAAACGGCAAAATTTTAGGATTTCCCAATTTGGAAGATATTGCAGACGATAATTTCAGGTGAATGAAATTTTACAATTTTTGGTCTTTCTTCATAGAAAACATTGTGGGAAATTGATGTTAATAACGGTTAGATTTGTGTAAAATATAGCTCAGAAAATGTTGAGGCAAAAGGAGAAAGTGCTGATTATCAGCACTTTCTTCTTTTGCATCAAAGTTTTTCCATGCCTTTTCTATAGGGACGTCAAAAACAGGTCTTGTATTGGAAAGGGTTAATGATTTAGAGTAGATTTATTCTTTACCATTCCATCAAGGTTAAAATTTGTCTTTGTTTTATGTTGAATTCTATTTTTCTTATGTTATATTTTGGTGTTCAATAAAACAGTTTATACCATATATGTTTTACCCTTCCTTTACCCATTCCCAAAAAGTGACACCTTTTGGCTGCCTAAAAGATAATGGCTATGGGAAACATTGTGGGAAATGAAGAAATTGCTCGTGACCAAAATGTTCCCAAAATGTTTTCTGCCTAGAAAGACTAAAAGATGTAAAATTTTGTTGTCTGATAAATTGGTTATCCCTTTCCTCAAATAGTGAGTGCTTTGATAGAACAAGTTTGGGAAAACATTGAGGCAAGAGAAAGAAATGCCAATTTCTTTTGCCTCAATGTCTCACAAACCTTTCACAGAAGGGATATCAAAGCCAGGTCCTGTTAGGAAAGTTAAGTACTATGGCAGCACGCTGGACTTTTAACCCTTTTCCAAACGGCAATATTTTAGGATCACTGGTGGTGAACTCGGCCAAAGCTTGGGACGTTTTTTTGTGATCATAGTATTCCGTCGGTGTTGTTATAAAATATTGTAACTACGGCTTCGATAAAGCTGTAGTTATGAGATTTTATAACAACAAAGACGGTTTGTCAATACATATAGGTAAACCCGGTCTATTTTTAAAACAAATTCATTGTTATTAGAAAAAATATCCAATCAGATCTTTAAACTCACATTTAAGCGCAAAATATCTGTACCTTGTTGTAGCGAAAAACGTCCCTCGCTTTGGCCGAGTTCACCACCAGTGAGGGTTATCCTCTTCAAAAACTGCCATAAATGACAAAATGGAAGTTATTTAACCCTTTCCCAAACAGCAAAATTTTAGGGTGATCAAAATTCAAAAACTGCCACAAACGACAGAATGGAAGGTATTGAAGATAGAATTTGTGTAAAATTAGGCATAGAAAACATTGAGACAAAAGGAGAACTGCTGGTTATCAGCAGTTTCTTCTTTTGTTTCAATATTTTCCCTAGACTTTTCTATTAGGGACGTCAAAACCAGGTCTTGTTTGGGAAGGGGTTAAAAAAGAAATTGTGTAAAATATGGCATAGAAAATATTGAGAGTTTGAGACAAAAGGAGAAACTGCTGATTATCAGCAGTTTCTTCTTTTGTTTCATTGTTTTCCCAAGCCTTTTCTAAGACTAATAGGGGCGTCATAACCAGGTTTTGTTTGGGAAAGGGTTAAGTCAAGTGTCCCTGGTTTCATTCAGTGCCAGGTTGTGGCTATTTACAGTTAGTGGTCGCATTGGACTCTTACGCATGAGGTCCTTGGTTTGTTTCCCATTTACGACAAACATCCTTTCTCACAAAATTGTCTCCTGCCAATGGTTTGGTAATTATCAACCTATGTGTGTGAGCAGCTAGAGGCTCGGTAAGGATGTGGAACCACTGTGTTATGAGAAACGTCAGGAATTAATAGTTAAGTGCTCCAGCTGCGTGATATGGCAGTTGAATATGGCGTGAAACTCCAATCACACTCCAATCAATTGATCAATCATTCAGTGTGTTAATCCTTTTCCGAACAAAACAATTTCATAGTGCTCTAATTTGAAAGATGCTACCTACCACAAAATTGATTGAATGAAAGGATTTATGTACTCAACAGCGTAGAAAATATTGAGGCAAAACAAGAAAATGCTGGCAATCAGCATTTTTCTTCTTTTGCCCCTATGTTTTCTCAAGCGATTTTTATAACCGATATCAAAACCTGGTCTTGTTTGGTGATTGTTTACCTTGGTCAAAGTACAAAATTGAAAGACTGGTTTATATGACAGCAAAACAAGTATTCCTTATTGCGCTAACTTGAGGCAAGGAAAGCCTTGAGAGAAAATGCCGGTTATCAGTATGTTCTGCTTTTCTATCAATGGTTTTCAAGACACTTGATTAATGATGTCAAAACTAGGTTTGTTTGGGAAATTATGAAAATATGCAATTACACGGCTTCCTGTTACGAATGGTCTTTACATGCAAATCCCTTGCTATCTAAGCCTTTCCCAAACAAGGGCTGGTTTTGACGTCCCTTGTAGAAAAGGCTATGGAAAACATTGAGACAAAAGAAGAAACTGCTGATAACCAGCAGTTTCTCCTTTTGCCTCAATATTTTCTTGGCTAAATCACACACAATTTCAATCTTTATTAATATCCATTTTGTAGTCTGCAGCAGCTTTTGAATTGGACGTGCCTAAAATATTGTTGTTTTGGAAAGGGTTAAGCCTATTAGATGATACTATTCCTGATCCCCCCCCCCCAAAAAAAAAAAAAAAAAAAAAAACTAGAAGACCTGAAGGTCTTGAGTCGCTCCACAGGCCTGAATTTCATGTAATATTTAATCCAAGTTTTGGTTAGATTGTTCAATGCTTGTGTTTCATAGAGCAAAAAGAAAGTTACAAAACTAGATTGTTCAAAATGTGTGGTTCTTGAAGCAAAGAAAGTAAAACTATATGTTTGCCATTTGAGAAAGGGTAAAAAGAAATGGGAGAGTATTCCAGCTTAGGATGATACTAGCAATTAAAATTTTCCTTCCTCCAAACAGATCTAAATTAACAGACCATTGATTACTCCAAAATATTTCATATTTCTAAAAATAGATTTTGAGCTAAAAATAGATTCAGGGAAAACCATTTTCCAAAATTAATGCAAATAACTAATCAAACCTGAATTTCTTGTAATATCAAGTCCAAGTTTTGACTAGATTTTTCAGTACTTGTTGCTCTTAAAGCAATTACAAAGTAACTAGAAAGCTGAAAATACATTCATATAAGATATATTGGTTACCAAGCTTTGTCTCTATTAGAGTGAGTTTGGCTGTTAGAGTGAAAACAAAGCCACAATTAGCAATTTTGTCAAATTGAAAGGCATATAACTGAGAAGTTTATATCCCTATGAAGCTAAGAATCACACTAAAGCAAGATCTTAACTTCACATACAACTTGTTTAAGTTTTGACCTGATTGCTCAATATTTGTGGATGTAAAGAGTGTAAAATCAAAGTCGAAAACAGCAATTTGGTCAAATTCAAGGGCAAATAAATCATGATTTAAGATTCTTATGAAGCTGAAAATTACATCCATGCAAGATCTTATAGCCAGTAAGATAATGTGAAAGTTTCGTGTTGATTGGTGGATATTTATGGTTGCTTGAGTAAAAATAAGGTCAAAAATGGTAATTTTGCCAATTTCAAGGGCACATAACTCAACACGTAATATTCAGATCAAGCTGAAAATTGCACCCAGGCAAAATCTTATCAGCACCAACATTCTGACAAAGTTTTGTCTTGATTGATCAATATTTGTAGTAGCTAGAGTGAAAACAAAGTCAAAATAGCCATTTTTTAAATTCAAGGGCAGATAACTCAAGACTTTTTGGTTCAATCAGAATTAATTGAAGTAATCTGAGAGAGGACCACCTAAGGATCATTCCTGTGAAGTTTGAATGAAATCCATCCAGTAGTTTCTGAGGAGAAGATTTTTAAAGAAAAAGTTGACGACCGGACGGACGGACAGATGCACGCACGGACGCACGCACGACGGACACAGCGCCATGACAATAGCCCGCTGGCCTGAAGGCCAGTGGAGCTAAAAAAAAAATGAAAAAGAATGATTGTCTATGACAAGCAATTTCTTCACTTCTCACGAGTTTTTCGATCAAAAATGACAAAGAAATGTAAAATTTCATTCATCTGAAGTGATGTTTTCAGCATCTTTGAATTTAGATCAGACTAATATTTTGTCGTCTGCAACGGTAAATAAGTACATGTATGTAGAATTAGTTTTAAAGCCAAGGCATCAAGAGACGTCTGCTTAGCTGGCCTTGATGAAAGTTTGTCATATAAAAGGTCAAAGTCTTCCCTTGGGAAAAAGTTCATTTAAGATCTAGAATGTTAAACGGCACTTCTAGAACAGTTCTAGAAGTGCCATTTAACATTCTAGAACAGTTCTCTTGAACTTCACCCATTACTGCACAGTGACACATTTTGACTCCTTCAGAAGAAAATACTTGAGAAGACATTGTGGAAAATGAAGAAATTGCTTGTGACAAGCAATTTCCTCATTTTCAACAATGTTTTCTAACCCAAAATGCAAAGATTTTTAAAATTTCACCAATTTGAAATTGTTGTCTGCAATACCTTTAAATTGGAACAGTCCAAATTTTTGTCGTCTGGTAATGGGTTAAATGAACTTTTCGCAGGAGTTGGCAGGAGATATCCATTTGTGATATATCAAGACTATCTCCTAGTTATCTCTTTGTTCATTAGACGGTAGAGCTGGGACGGGTAGACATTTTGTACCCGGGTACCCGTGGTCGTATTACCCGCGGGTACTCGAGTACCCGATGATGATTAAAAACACCAAGTTATCTATTAATATTTTTTCATCTTGGCACTTGTTTGCTATACATGGCTTCAAACAGCCACGCTTCGTCGACGTCTTCTTCAAAAAGAGAAAATTGGCAATTCTTTAGTCTTCTTCAAGACAACGAGAAGACCAAATGCAATATTGGAATACGCTTTTTACGTTTTTTGTACTTTTCTGCGACAAAAAAGACTGGTCAAACTTTCGCAGACACACATCTTACTGACAAAACACTGGTGAAATGTTAATACCTCGCATCTATAGATTGAATAAGCTGGTATTGATAGATTTCGATCCTCTAACGTGAATTTTAGTTCATGTTTATGACACTTGCTAAATATTAGGATTGCTTCAGGCCCATAGGAACAGGGCCTTGGGCGCCAAAAACATGCCGAATTTTCCTTATTTTACGCTGAAAACTTATGGAAAATCCAACAACCACCCCAATATGAAATTGCTTCCTACGGGCCTGTGCTTACAGAACGAAAAGATACTCCAGTCTGAAAATTCTATCATTTCCAGTGACGTAGCCTGGAATTTTGTAATGTTGAAGCCAAGTGCGTTTAATCGAGACCTTTTCACGCATTTTGACGCCCCCTAAACAGAAAAGCTCTTGAAAAGAATGAAAACCTCTCGGAAAACGAAGATATTGCTTGTATCTGGCAATTTCTGCATTTTCCACAATGCTTTCTAGACAGAGAGACCAAAAATGTACAACTCCATTCACTGAAAACTGTCGTCTGCAACATCTTTAAATAAAATACACACACTAAAGTATCCCAAATAGATAGGGGTGTAACCATTTCAAACTGTTTGGATGGTCTTCTTTCGGCTCATAATCAAGTAAAATGTTGACCCACGGTCAAAAAGGCATGAATATTATAAACTTGTTTTTAAAAAAGCTGTCCCTTTAGTTAGGTCATTTAAGAAACCGGGTACCGGGTAATGATTTAGTACCCGGGTACTGGTGTTACCCGACCCGATACCCGGGTACTCGAGTACTCGTCCCAGCTCTATTAGACGGAGACTAATTCTTTGTCTATGTTACCCGACACTGACAACACTAGGGCTGCGACAGTTGCTGGGACATACAGTCTGCCCGCTCAAAATTCCCAATAAATGCATAACATCGCTCTTTTTTTACGAAAACCTCGTATCTGCAGCTTGTTTAAACTCATTACCAAGAATGACTCGTTTTGACTCCCTACAAGATAACGGCTTTGGAAAATGTTGTAGAAAATGAAGAAATTGCTAGTGACAAGAAATTTCTTCATTTTTCACAATTTTCTACCCAAAGAGAAAAAGAAATGGAACAATTCATTCACTCAATTCATTCACTTGATATTGTCGTCTGCAACATCTTTGAACTTGGATCAATATTGATCTAAGTGTTTATCGTTTGAATGTGTTAAGCTGCAGGTCTTTGAGGAAAAACAGCAATACATTGCCATCTGACACTATAGTGTACTTTGTGAAAGGGTGTTCAATAAAATAACCCAAGTCTTTTCAAGCTTTACTTATGCTTTATTGGAATAACCCGGGTTTTCTTTTACTATGATAAAACATTTTATTTGAAAATAGCATTTTAATTTGTTAACACTACCTTTTACTACAACAAAGTTGGTGTATAAATGTATATGAAATATCTTTGTATATAAATAAATAGAATTTGATCTTATCAATAGTCATTAAATTGTGTACATGCATACTGAACTGGTTGTAATAGGCCTATAACATCAGCAGATTTATTTTCTTTTCAGTACTTGCTTATCTAAATTTGTAATGTGTACATATAAAGAAATGTTGCAATAAAAAGATGGTTGGTCCCATTTGTTATATATAACCAAGATGTAAACCGCTGCCTTACTATAACGAAAATTGATGCACACAAGTAGTTTATTCGCTGTTTTCTTGCAAAACTTTTGCAGAATCATATGAAATGCATATTACGTTTGAAAAAAAACTTTTACATAAACCATCTAAAATGCTTTAATTCAGTAATTTAGCTTATCCCATCAATTGACTCCAACTAAATTATTTTTCCAAGAACTTTGTCAAGATTTACTTTTCTTTACTATCAATATTTCAAAATGTCCTAAAAACAAACTCCAGAGTAAAATTCATCTTTAATGAAATAGGTAATTTTGCAAAGAAATGATAGTTTGAACAAGATATAATTATGACGATAAAACTAGAAATGTTTGACCGAAAACTATGAGATATGAAAATTGCTGTAGTAGATCTACTTTGTACTATCCTAAATTGATATGACAATTTCATGACTTTCTAATTATGCATTTCATGATTATTTTGATGTAATATCTTATTGCACACAGAAGAAAATTGGTCCAAAAATTAAATACTCATAAACCACTAATATATAAACTCGAAAATATGCGGAGTAAAATTCTTCATAAACAGAACAAAATGTATCCCCCTAACTCCAAGTATATTTGTATAAAAGTGTAGCAAAAAATTACAAACATTTATTAACCCTTATCATGCTGATTTGATAAATATTTCTGAATTGGCAGGCAGCATAAACAAAGATCAGCCTGTATATACATGAAGTCTGATCTTGGTCAAATCTACCTGTTTATCAAATTTCAGTATGAAAAGGGATAATGTACAACAAAATGCAGCAAGATGCACGCTAAACTCATGAAAGTGGTTTGGAAAGTTATGCAAAAGATGATAAATATGATTTCCTAAAACGTTAATGCCCTCTTGTACAAATGTTTTAAAGCTGTTTGGACACAATGAAACCCTAGAAGACAGAAAACTATTTCACTTTGGGACTGAATTCTCTAACAATTCTAAATTGATTGTCTACATCTAAACTACATAACAAGCCATCTGATTGGACGAGACATATGTCTCGACCAATCAGATTGATTGTCATGTAATTTTACAGTCACACTGGGAATAAGTTGGTGAAAACCACCCATGATCTTACAATGCCTGGACATGTAAAGAAGGTTAATTCTAACCTTCTTTACAACCGCATAGTGTTTCTTTTTTTAAAACAAGAGCTGTCTTAAGAGCTGTCCGAAGACAGCGCTCGACTTTCTAAGTTGCTTAGTATAAAGGGGGCATAACTCCAAATATAGTGGAGCCAGGGTCATGGGCCCTGGTAGTAAGGTAGAGGGTGTGATGGTGAATAAGTATTCCAAGTTTGGGTTGAATCCCTTTGATAGTATGGAAGTTATTGATGTTAGAAAAAACTTTAACCGTTGTTGCACCAACGCCAACGCCGACGCCCGGGTGACAGTATAAGCTCTCATTTTCTTCGAAAAGTCGAGCTAAAAAATGTTAATACTGTTTTATTTTCTAAACATATTTTCATACAATCATCTGACTCTTTTTAACAATGACAACCTTTACCATACAACCTTTTTTCCAAAGACTACTTTTGCTGTGATGTCCCCAATGAGGAAAACAAGAAATTCATGGATCAAAAAAGAAAATGATGATAACCAACAATCTCTTTTCCCTCCTCAATGCTTTCTACACTACAATATAGAGACATCAAACTTTCAATTTAATCTGCAACTCTTTGAAAATTGAATAATTTAGTCATTTGAGGAATAATTTTACACACTGTAAATACAGTTCTTACTCTTGCATCATGTAACAACTTTTTGGTAGACTTTGACACAAACTTAACAACATTTCTCTATAATAAAGCTATGTAATACTACATAATACCAATATATTAATGTTCCCACATCTCAACCAACAAAATAGAGGACTTAGAGCAAAACTTTTGTAGGTGAATATACAGTAGCTAGGATAGGAAAAAAGAACCCAGTCCTTTCAGAATTTTGAGTCCAACATGGATTAATCAAATCCATGCCTTTCTTTAATAACTTAATAATAACTTATGAAATTGAAGAATGTTTCCTAATTTTTTTCCGATATAGATGTCAAAACCAGCCTTATTTTTGAAAGAATTAAAGACACTCTAAGAAAACAGTATGGATCTCAATCCAGCTGCATTTTTGCATAGGCTTATCTGGTTACCAATTTGTTTTCAAAACCGATATATATCCTAGCTCAAATATATAGACACTAACATTGATTTTGCCTACAGCCCTCAGTATTTATTTAGTCCCTTATTTCGCAATAGATTGATAATAGTCTTGTAGAACTTTCCACGCCTTTGGTGCCATGAATCCGTCGGGTGGATTTTGTCCCTCCCTGGCGAGTTTCCTCATGCGTGTTCCCGAGATGAAGTCGAAGTCTTCCTTCTTTTCTGGATTGTAGAAGTCCATTTTCTTGAGGCGAGTGTTGTAAGCTGCGACACGGAACGGGACGATTTCTAGCTGTGTGAGACCTGGTGCCATTGTTAATACCTGCAAATGAAGGTTCAAATTAGCTTGGATCTGGAAAAACATCACTTGTAGCATTTGAGACAGTTATGTTTAAAGATCAAATTGTGCCTAGGTGCTGTCTGACCTGGATCCATGTTACTCTCATATCATTGCTACAGACGATGACAAAGCATATGGAGAACAACATGATTCCTGATCAGACCGTGTATACGCAGGCTGATCTGGAAGCAGGTTGGGCTCAAAAGCCTTAACCCATTACCAAACGGCAAATTTTGAAACTTTCAAATTCAAATATGTTGCAGACGACGATATTTAGTCTTTTTGGGCAGAGAACAATATGGGAAATGAAGAAATTGCTTGTCGCAAGCAATTTCTTCATCTTCCACAATGTTTTCCAAAGCCGTTAAATTGTAGGGTGTCAAAAAGCGTCACTGAAAGGCAATGGGTTAAAAGACCTTTTTCCAAATCCTGGCTCAATTAATTAGGTTTTGCCAAGCAGATCACAAGATAATTCCAGAATAAAAGACAGTTGACAAAAATTTGCCTGCACATACATGCATTCTAATCTTAAAACTCAAAGTCTACCATAATATCAGAGAAATATCAGGGCATCATTCCTAACACTACATGTTCATATACATAACCATGAAATACAAATTTTCATTTTTACTTAATGTTCATGAAATATATATTAACTGGGGTTTAATGCCTCTTCCAACTGCTATGATCATATTGCACCAGCCGCGACTACCACAACATCCTTACTGCGCCTCCAGCTTCTCGCATATAAAGGTTAGTGATTATCAAGCCATTGGGAGATAATTTAGTCTGAAAGGATATTTGCTGCGGCCTGGAATCGAACCCAGGACCTCAAGAGTGAGAGTCCAAAGCTCTACCTACTATGCTATGGCCCCTGCCATGTCCAGAAAAGAAATATACCCATCCATTCTATTCTTAAATTTGCCATAACATAGAAATGTAGACCCACCTTTGCCCCATGAGTGTGTTCAAACAAGTCTTTCCCTCCATCAGGATGTGGCATGCCCGCTGGATCTCTACCCACTATATAGAAGTTGGCACCCGTTGACATACGCGCCTTTGCATGCCACTGTACTTCTGTAGGTCCCGCGTACATCATCGGAGACGGAAATATGGCGAGGACGGTGCTGTCGGGATCTAGTACACCTTCCTCTAATATAGCTTTGTGCTGTTTCATTCTGTGAGCTAGTGGGACATCATCGTCTTTGGTCCAACCACCTGCATATTTAACCATAAATGGCTGTTAGGTTTATGACAATTAAAATGTAGTAAAGTAGTTCACTAATTTTGTTGATTCATATCAGCTTAGCATTGTCTAATTTCTATATCAGAAATTACTCAAAAGAAAAACAACCACAATATGATAAGTCTTGAAATGGTAGGAAAGACTTGAATTAGCAATTACAGTCTACACTCGTTATGTCGACATCGGATAAGTTGAATTTTCGCTTAAGTCGAAGTTCAAATTTGGTCCCTTCCTCATCAATGGACATAAATTTTTCAAGCAAAATAATTTTGAACTGAATATAGTCATTGAAATATAGTAGGAAAAGGATAGAAATTGCTCGAAATGAGCAATTTCTTTCCTTTTCCTACTATATTTCAATAATAATCATACTTGATTAGTTTCAAAAACGGTCAAATATAAACTTTATCGAAGCCGAACAAAATCGGATGAGTCAAACTCAGGATATGTCGAGGTATTTTGACGGCCTCTCCGACTTAGACACAACGAGTGTCGACTGTAATTGTGAAAGCCTTTTAATAATAGGTTCAGACCACCATTATCTTCAAACCAAGCTACTAACCTAGAGGATGCAGTAGTAGTACAGGTTTCTTGTAGCCTCTCTCTAGTAGTCTACATTTTGTGTCTGCCATTAGTAACGCATGACCATTGTGTACAAAATAAATTACAGTTTAAAATTACAAGTTTTACACACCTAATGGATGTAGCAGTAATACAGGTTTCTTATAGCCTCTCTCTAGTAGTCTACATTTTGTGTCTGCCATTAGTAACGCATGACCATTGTGTACAAAATAAATTACAGTTTGAAATTACAAGTTTTACACACCTAATGGATGTAGCAGTAATACAGGTTTCTTGTAGCCTCTCTCTAGTAGTCTACGTTTTGTGTCTGCCATTAGTAACGCATTACCATTGTGAACAAATAATTAAGGTTCTAAGTTAACCCTTTCTGAAAAAAAGTCTCTAATAAAGGAGACTTAAGAAAACATTGAGACAAAGGAAGAAAATGCTGGTCAGCATTTTCTTCCTTTGCCTCAATATTTTCTGTGCTTTATATCATGAATTCCTCTCTATAATCATCTTTTTTATAAATTGCAAGTCCTTTGACCTTGGAACAGTATGAAATTGTTGTTTGGAAAAGCGTTAAAAGAGTCAGACGACCATTATTTTCAAACCAAGCTTCTAACCTAGTAGGCGGGGGGCCAGTGGGGCCTACCATGCACCCCCCCCCTAGACTTTTTGCCACTGGTGCCAAATTGTTCCTTAGGTCCTACTTGTTGAAAATCAGAGGTGCCTCCAAGAAAAAACTCATTCCCGCTATATGAAACAGCGCCGTTTCCATGGCAACCCTTATGCGCTTTTGAGAAAATGACAGTAGTTGAAAAAACATCAATATCATTGCTTACAGATATAGTAGATCAGTACTTTTGGTATCAAAATGAAGCTTAGACATTGTTCTTGAATTTGGTATGTGCATATGCAAATTAGCTAATTTGCATATGCATGATTTTTAAGATTTAATTAAAAAATTTGATGAAATTTTCGTCGTTTTTTCAAAATATGATACAAAAATAAGCTATTACTCACTTACTTTCTTGGTTACAGTAACAATTTTGGTATCAAATTGAAGCCTAGACATCCCTCTTTAATATACATTAGTCAAAAAAGATATCTTTTGCATGCATGATTTTTAGTGTTTTTTTTTAAATCTTGCCGAAAAATTCGCATATTTATGAATATTTGATATATGTAGTTCTATCAAGCCTTATAGAAGGACTTACTCACTTTGTATATGTAAAACTATATTTACAAAATAGAATTGGGCATTTTAATGTCATTTTACTGAATCAAAGTGCATTAAATTATATTCTAGGGTGCGGTTTTCCATGGCAACATATCTTGAAAAAGGGGTTTAAATGGTTTTTTAGGAGAAAGAGCTTTTGTTCACTAAGTCCTGGATGTAGACTGACAATTAATGTTTTAGATTGATGTTTAGACATCCATCTTTACTTTTTAGAATAGTTAGCTAATTTGCATATGCATTATAACGAAGAATTAATTAGAATAATCAATTCAATTAAAATCATTTTTCGCAAGTGCAGTTGGAAAATCAGATGTAGCTCTCATAGTTCTAAATATATATTAACACTTTTGGTATCAAAATAAAGCCTGGACATTTCTCTTTATTTTCGAATGCAGTAATGCAAATTAGCTAATTTGCATAAGTATGATTTTAAAGATTTAATTAGTATTTTTCATGATTTTTTTGCAATTTCTATTACGAATAAAACAGAAAAATAAGCTCTAGCTAATAAAGTTGGTGGTGTACAGTTACAATTTGGATATCAAAATGAAGCCTAGACATTCATCATGGTTTTCAGTGATGCAAATTAGCTTATTTGCATATGCACATTTTTTAAAAAAAAATACTTATAAATATTTCACCAATTAGGGAATATCTAATACACACAGCGTTTTCAAACTGTATGGAAGGACTTTATCATATTTTTATGTAACATTACATGACAACAAAATAATAAAGCATTTTGAGGCTTTTTTACAGAATTAGTTTGAATTACGATACCGAAGGCTTAGTGCAAAACTATTGTGACTATGTTTTGTAAAAATTTGCTAGAGAGGGGAAAAATAACAAATTTCTTAAAATTAAACATTTAAAACATTTTTTGAATTCTAAATAACTTTTTAATTATACAGATTTGAAACCTAATATTAGAACACACTAATTGAATTCTTTCTTAGGCTTCAGAAAATTATAAAAAGGAAAATTCTCAAAAATGCATTTACAATAGTTTTGCATTATAGAGCCTGGATATGCAAGAAGGTGTCGTTTCCACAGAAACATGTTTTCTTTTAATTAAAACGCAGTTATGTGTAGCAAAAGAAAAAGCTATAACTCAACAAGTTCTTGGTGTAGACTTACAATTTGGGTATCAAAATAAAGTATGTCCATCTTCTTTTTAGCATGTATGCATATAAGCTAACTTGCATTAGCTATATTTCAAATGAATTCAAACAATTAATTTTGACCCTTTTTAATGAAATTGACTTTAATTTGTGAATACTTCTGAGATAAACAATGAATTTAAGATTCAAATTGTTGAATGACTTGGTTATATTGAATATATCATGCAGCCATACAGTCAAGTATTAATAGTTTGTATATCAATCTTTTTATATTATTTTGCTTAAATTTAGTAGGTACATCCCACAAACAATCACCATTTAGCACCAAAATAAATGGTATGAATGTCAAGGTCATAAACCCAGGTCCGAACAATTGCCCTAAGGTCCTGCATTGATACAACAGTGTTGCATCCTGTGAAATGGAAATTGTGCATTTTTTCTTTATTGAAGGAAAGATTAATGGGACAATAAAAGAATATCTTTAATTTACTTAATAAAACCTTTCAGTCTTTTCTTTGTGTTTGATAGGGTTTCTCGTAAGAAGAATTTTGAATGTGTTCTTCTCATGCAAATCTCCTACTTGATTACCCGATATTGCTTTCCCGTATGATGCCTACAATCGTTTATGTCACAAATCCATGAAGTGCAGATGTCAAAGTGATACATTACAATATCATGAACCTCGTAATCCCAAGGCTTTCTCTCAAATGTTGGTCAGACTTCAACTTCTTGCCTCTCTTAATCTGAATTTGTATGTCTATTATGAAATTTATCCTCTGTCTAAGACTAAAAGCATATTCAGTCTCAGTTACAACACTCATAATGCTGTATTCTCTTTCAATTTTGCTACAATATTTCAACTATTCATGATTTCTTGTCCAGGTTTGGAATACAACCCCTACAAGTAGGACTTTGATTGAGTCCTTTCAGATCAGTAGTAATCTTTTATAGGTACTGTGATTCAAATGACTCTACTTTTTGACGAAGCAATTGTCCCACTCATAGTCTTCACCGTCTACTAACTTAACAATAGTCTCTGAAAAATCTGTTTCTTTACATTGTCAGGCACTGTCATCTCTCTAGGACCTTTTATCCTCATCCCTTCTTTCATTTAAGATAAGGAATCTCCATTCATCTGAGCCGCATCATAGTCCTACTCAGACCATTACTTGGCCGATCGATCCCCTTCTGGCTAAAAATATGAAACTCTATGATTACTCTATGATCTCTAATATCTTTTATAAGAATTAGTTTGATGGTCGAGACAGAAAAATAAGTTAAGGTGCCAATTCTCCTGCCTCATACAGCCGATTGTCTTCTCCTTTCACACAGAATGACTTCTCCAACTGTATACGTAATCCATTGTTCCTTGAAAAAAAGTCATACTCTTGACATGTTATAAAATTCCTAAAAGCACCAGTCTTGTCTTTGCACATAACTTCACTCACTCATTTCCAAGTTTCGTATTTAACTTGCAGGTGCAGAAGCAATGACCACTTCAATGTGCTGCCTTCCAGCTTGCTGCACATGTATGGCTGTTCTCAATCCCTTCTTCCATTTACTTTGCATAGCTGAGATAGCTCAGTCGCTAACGACAGAGTCTATAAATTCAGGGGTATTGAGTTAGAATCCCTGCATGGCCAATTTACATTCTGACATTTGTCTCTCACCAATGGGTGCTAATCATCTTTGTGAGAAAGCAGTTTGAAGCTCCGATTCGATATTGTGGTAGTACTGGTGGAAAGAAATACCCGAAATCCATGCAAAGGAGCTCCAGCTGCTATATGACCATAGCAGTTCAAGTGGTGTTAAACTGCAATCAATCAATACATCAATCCAATTGTTCTTTTCATATGGGTGGTATATTCCTTTCTATAAGACCCCTCTCTGACAGTTGCTTCCATTTCATCTAAGTCCTCCCTCATCTGCGCGTACCTGTGACCTGCATGTTGTACTCTGTTTTATTGCCCAATTGGATCTCTTAGGATGTCCATACCATCTTATCCTCCTTTCCCTCAAGAGGGGTTTCTAAGTCTTAGAGACCATGCTGTTTGCGTAGCTCGCTTGAGCCGGTATTTGAGATATCCTGTGGTTGTATGTTGCTGATCTGAATAATTATTGTGGTGTCATTTCGCTTCATGCGTTTTAGGTTAGGCTTGGAAAGGTCTTGCTTGCGTTAATCCTGACACTTCTGGCGTAGTTTGAGTATATTTTGTCTCCTGTTTGGTAGGAAAGGCAAAGATTGTTATTATTTTCTCAAAAGCCATTCTCCTTAAAGATCAGAATGCTCTTACCAATGCTTTTGTACTCAATACATGCTTTTTTAGCCTACCTGTATCTGTTCTACCTTATCTTATTGAACCTTTGAAGTTCGCAAGGACTGATAACTTGTTATTGAAAGAAAAACAATGTGATATGATGTACATGGAATTTTTGGTTCAGGTCTATTAGAATTTCGGTTCAGGTCCATTATGTTACATATGGATCATGTTTGTATGGAGAGTATATATTGAGGTTACTTCCTTGTGACAAGAAAATATTCTCTTATCCCATTTTTTGTTTACTCAGGCGAGAGAAGTCACCCCCTCATATCTTTCTTCACTCCTCCAGTTGCCTTCTATCACCAGATAGTTGGCTTGCACTTTAAGTTTTGTCGTTAACCCAATGTTCATGTCAAGTTGCATACTGGATTGTGATAATTCAATGCCATCCATGCTCTCCTCTTTTGGGTAAATCAAAGCAAAACACACATTTATCAGAATTCGTCTTTTTTCAAACACTTTCTTTTTCACAAGAAATCATACAGCCAGACCGAAAGGCACGCAAACATAAAAGGGGTACAAACTATTAATTCCAGAATATTTGATATCAAAATATAGCATGATGAAGTCCTTCAACAAAGTCGAATTTGCTATATATCTCATAAGTATTAACAAATAGAAGATAATTTTATTGTATATCATTATTCAAACTCATTTGTAAGATAGCTAATGCAAGTAAGCTAATCTGCATAAGTGATTAAAACAATAAAGATGAGTGTCTAAGCTTTATTTTGATAACCATATACAGAATCTGCACCCAGGACTTGGAGAGCATAAGCTATTTCTCCTGCCCTCTTAACTGTTTTAAGGAAGATAATACTATGTTCTATGGACCTTCTTGCATACTGTAATTCAAACTGATTTTGTAAAACAGCCTTAAAATGAAAAATTATGTGGTGAACATGAAGTGTTACATAAAAATATGTTTTAGTCCATCCATACAGCTTGAAATCACTGTATGTATCAAATACATGTATTCCCAAATTTGAGATATTTCTTTACTAAAATTATATGTAAAAAGATATCAAAAATTATGCATATGCAAACAAGAGGACCATGATGGTCCTAAATCGCTCACCTGAATCAAGATGGCAAGAGTGATAATGGCAATTTTGTCAAATTCAAAGGCATGAAACTTATAAGGACTTTCTGTTTGGAAAAATTAAGAAATAATTTTGTTCCAATCGATCCTGTAAGGTTGGGTATGAATTAGCACAATTGTTGACTTTTTTTTTCAATAATTATTTAATGATTACGCAATATACAACATAGGACTAATTTTTAAAGCATTCTGATCTGTTAGAGATTGATCATTTATGATAGGCTCAATTAACAAGATTTGGTCTGTGATTGAAAGAATATAGCGCAGGATTACCATCTGATAAGCTAAGGCTAATCCCATATTTGTTTACATAAGATAAACATGGGGCCAGCCAGAGCAACAGATAAGAGAAATAGATAAGAGAAATAGGACAGATTTCTCTGAGTCCGATAAGCCCCTTCCTCCCTGCCACAGCCTGATTTTTTTATCAATTGTAAGAATTTGAGAACAAATTTTGAAAAGAGTGATTCAAGGAACATTCCTGTAAAGTCTGGTTCAAATTGGCCCAATGGTTGATTTTTAAAGAATTTTCTTACAATTTCTCTGAGTCTGATAAGCCCCCTTCCTCCCTGCAACGGCCACATTTTTTGACAAATGTAAAAATTTGTGAATAAACTTTGAAAAGAGTGACTAAAGGAACATTTCTGCAAAGTCTGGTTCAAATTGGCCCAATGGTTGATTTTTAAAGAATTTTCTTATGATTTCTCCAAGTCTGATAAGCCCCTTCCTCCCTGCCACGGTCATAATTTTTTGACAAAGGTAAAAATTTGTGAATAAACTTTGAAAAGAGTGACTAAAGGAACATTTCTGCAAAGTCTGGTCCAAATTGGCCCAATGGTTGATTTTTAAAGAATTTTCTTATGATTTCTCTAAGTCCAATAAGCCCCTTCCTCCCTGCCACGGCCACATTTTTTGACAAATGTAAAAATTTGTGGATGAATTTTGCAAAGAGTGACTCAATGCACATTCCTGCCAACTTTGGTTCAAATTGGTCCAATGGTTGATTTTTAAAGAATTTTCTTTAGATTTCTCTAAAATCTGATAAGTCCGCCCTGCCACGCCCACATTTTTTGACAAATCAAAAATTCACGAACAAGTTTTGAAAAGGGTCACACAAGGAACATTTCTGCCAAGTTTGGTTAAAATTGGACCAATGGTTTAGGAGGAGAAGATGTTTGAAGAAATTGTGGACGGACAGACGGACGGACAGACGGACGGACGGACGGACGGACGACGGACAAAAAGCGATCACAATAGCTCACTTTGAGCACTTCGTGCTCAGGTGAGCTAATAAGCTAATTTGCATCACTAAAAACCATGATGAATGTCTAAGCTTCATTTTGATATCCAAATTGTAACTGTACACCAACAACTTAATTAGATAAAGCTTATTTTTCTGTTTTATTCTTAATAGAAATTGCAAAAAAATCATGAAAAATACTAATTAAATCTTTAAAATCATACATATGCAAATTAGCTAATTTGCAATACTGCGTTGGAAAATAAAGAGAAATGTCCAGGCTTTATTTGATACCCAAAGTGTTAATATATATTCAGAACTATGAGAGCTACATCTGATTTTCCAGCTGCACTTGCGAAAAATGATGTTAATTAAATTGATTATTCTAATTAATTCTTCGTTATAATGCATATGCAAATTAGCTAATTTGCATAACTATTCTAACAAGAGCTGTCACTGTAAGATGACAATGCCCCCGACACCGCTTTGATTTTAAATTATGGCCAATCTATGTTCAAGGTCAAGGTCATCCAGGGGTCAAGGTCACCAAAGTATGTGCCTACAGAAAGGTAATGTACCAAGGAATGTTGTGGTAAAGTATGAAGCGAATATGTTAAGTAATAAGGAAGTTATGGCCAATGTTAAAGTTTTTGGACGGAATGACGGACGGACAGACAGACAGACGGACGGACAGACGGACGGACAGACGGACAGACGGACGGACAAGTCAAATTTATGATGCCTCCCTATCGGGGGCATAAAAAGTAAAGAAGGATGTCTAAACATCAATCTAAAACATTAATTGTCAGTCTACATCCAGGACTTAGTGAACAAAAGCTCTTTCTCCTAAAATACCATTTAAACCCCTTTTTCAAGATATGTTGCCATGGAAACCTCACCCTAGAATATGATTTATTACACTCTGATTCAGTAAAATGACATTAAAATGCCTAATTATACTTTGTAAATGAAGTTATATATATACAAAGTAAGTAAGTCCTTCTATAAGGCTTGAAAGAACTACTTATATAAAATATTCATGAATATGCGAATTTTTCGGCAAAATTTCAAAAAATCACTAAAAATCATGCATGCAAAAGATATTTTTTTTGACTAATGTATATTAAAGAGGGATGTCTAGGCTTCAATTTGATACCAAAATTGTTGATGTAACCAAGAAACTAAGTGAGCAATAGCTTATTTTTGTATCATATTTTAAAAAAACGACGAAAATTTCATCAAATTTTTTAATTAAATCTTAAAAATCATGCATATGCAAATTAGCTAATTTGCATATGCACATACCAAATTCAAGAACAATGTCTAAGCTACATTTTGATACCAAAAGTACTGATCTACTATATCTGTAAGCAGAGATATTGATGTTTTTTCAACTACTGTCATTTTCTCAAAAGCGCATAAGGGTTGCCATGGAAACGACGCCGTTTCATATAGCGGGAATGAGTTTTTTCTTGGGGGCACCTCTGATTTTCAACAAGTAGGACCTAAGGAACAATTTGGCACCAGTGACAAAAAGTCTAGGGGGGGTGCATGGTAGGCCCCACTGGCCCCCCGCCTATAGAGGATGCAGCAGTAATACAGGTTTCTTATAGCCTCTCTCTAGTAGTCTACGTTTTGCGTCTGCCATTAGTAATGCATGACCATTGTGTACAAAATAAATTACAGTTTGAAATTACAAGTTTTACACACCTAATGGATGTAGCAGTAATACAGGTTTCTTATAGCCTCTCTCTAGTAGTCTACGTTTTGCGTCTGCCATTAGTAATGCATGACCATTGTGTACAAAATAAATTACAGTTTGAAATTACAAGTTTTACACACCTAATGGATGTAGCAGTAATACAGGTTTCTTGTAGCCTCTCTCTAGTAGTCTACGTTTTGCGTCTGCCATTAGTAATGCATGACCATTGTGTACAAAATAAATTACAGTTTGAAATTACAAGTTTTACACACCTAATGGATGTAGCAGTAATACAGGTTTCTTGTAGCCTCTCTCTAGTAGTCTACGTTTTGCGTCTGCCATCAGTAATGCATGACCATTGTGTACAAAATAAATTACAGTTTAAAATTACAAGTTTTACACACCTAATGGATGTAGCAGTAATACAGGTTTCTTGTAGCCTCTCTCTAGTAGTCTACGTTTTGTGTCTGCCATTAGTAACGCATTACCATTGTGAACAAATAATTAAGGTTCTAAGTTAACCCTTTCTGAAAAAAAGTCTCTAATAAAGGAGACTTAAGAAAACATTGAGGCAAAGGAAGAAAATGCTGGTCAGCATTTTCTTCCTTTGCCTCAATATTTTCTGTGCTTTATATCATGAATTCCTCTCTCTAGTAGTCGACGTTTTGTGTCCGCCATCAGTAAAGCATGACCATTGTGTACAAATAAAGTTACAAGTTTTACACACCTAATGGATGTAGCAGTAATACAGGTTTCTTGTAGCCCCTCTCTAGTAGTCTACGTTTCGTGTCTCCAATCAGTAATGCATGACCATTGTGTACAATATCAAAGTTTCCTTTCCCCAAAAAAACTTTTTCTTTATTTTTAACAATGACATTAACCCTTTCCCAAACAAGACCTGGTTTTGACGTCCCTAATAGAAAAGGCTTGGGAAAACATTGAAACAAAAGAAGAAACTGCTGATAACCAGCAGTTTCTCCTGTTGTTTCAATATTTTCTGTGCCACATTTTTCACAAAACCTCTCTTTTATAACATCAATTTTGTCATTTGTTGCAGTTTTTGAAGGGGGTGGCCCTTAAATTTTGCCGTTTGGGAAAGTGTTAAGGTTATGAAAAGATCGAGTCAAAAGAAGAAAATGCTGATAATCAGTATTTTCTTCTTTTGACTCGATATTTTCTGTGCTATGAACATGAATTTTGTTTTAATTTTCATAATGTGCATCTTCTTAGAATTTGAGATAGCTTTTGTTTGGAAAAGCCTTAAAATAATGGGTTCAGACGACCATTATCTTCAAACCAAACTACTTACCTAGTGGATGTAGCAATAATACAGGTTTCTTGTAGCCTCTCTCTAGTAGTCGACGTTTTGTGTCCGCCATCAGTAATGCGTGCCCGTTATGGATTGGATTTCTCAGCTGGAATGCAAACACTGCATCCGCCTGTAAGTACAGAATGTATATTTCCTAAATACTGCTACAGTTCACACTTGTTGTGTCAAAATCGGAGGGGCCGTCAAAATACCTTGACATATCCAGAGTTTGAATCATTCGCTTTTGTCCTGTTTCGATAACATTGATATTTGACCTTTTTTTTTTCAAACTAATCAAGTACGATTACTAATGATATATAGTAGGAAAAGGAAAGAAATTTCTCGTGTCGAGAAATTTCTATCCTTTTCCTACTAAATTTAAATGGCTATATTCAGTTCGAAATTGTTTTTTTTGTCCATTGATGGGGACGGGACCAGGTTGGAACTTCGATTTAAGCGAAAATTCGACTTATCCGATGTCGACATAACGAGTGTCGACTGTAATTTGTTTCTTGGTATGAAATCATGCAGATCTACCAATTTTCTGAAAATCTTCATCTCATAACATTGCATAGATCAAAAGTACATTCGACACTCGTTGTGTCGAAGTGGAAGGGGCCGTCAAAATACCTCTAAATATCCATAGTTCGACACATCTGATTTTGTTCACTTTCGAATTAAATGACCATTTTTGTTGCTCATCAAGTGCGTTTATAATTGAAATATAGTAGGAAAAGGAAGTAGGAAAAGTAGGAAAATTATTTTGTTTAAACTTTTTGATATCCACTGGTGAGGACGGACGGGGCCAAACTTTCACTTCGACTTTAGCGGAAATTTGACATATCCGATGTCGACTGTAGTTATCATACTTGATTTGACCATAATAGGCCCCCTAAAATATGATTTCATATCAACTTGATGATCTTTTATGACTATATAATAAACTATACGGTTGTGGCCAAAGTGTAGTTGGTAGCACATCGGACTCTTACTCATTAGGTCCCGGATTCAATCCCTGACCACGGCAAACATCCTTTCTGACATTTGGGGGCGTGGCCTTAGCGGAGTTGGTAGCACATCTGCCTCTCATTCGAGAGGTCCCGGGTTCGATACCCAGCCACTGCAAATACCCTTTCTGACAAAATTGTCACCCACCAATGGGTTTGAAATCTTTAACCTAAGTGGTCGAGCAGCTGGAGGCTTGGTAAGGGTGTTGTGGTAGTACTGGTTTGAGAAACAACAGGAATCCATGGCTAGGTGCTCCAGCCACAGCGATATGACCCTGGCAGTTGAAAATGGGGTAAAACCCGAATAAAATCAAACTCAAACCCTTCTCACATTTGTCTCTCACCAATGATTGGATAGTCATATACCCTAAGTTGGTAAGCAGCTGGAGGCTCAGAAAGAATGTTATGGTAGCGCTGGAGAGAAATGACAGAAATCCATGGTAGGTGCTCCAGCCATCGCAATGTGACGATAGTTGAAAGAGGCATTAAAGCCCAATCAATTGATAAACTATACATACAACAGATTTGCAATAAACCTTTAAGTAATTAGAAAACAATGTCATTTTACCCTACCAAACTTACCCCTATCTCCCTGAATTTTGCCCGTAGTTCATTTGGAGTAAGCCTATACTCATCCAGCCCGTCATTCCAGCGTATACGTTCTAGAACCTCCAGGTCACCACCGACCAACCAGTCACCTCCCTCATAGATCATCTGTATAATATAGCAGAAATACTCATAATAACCAATTTCAGTTGAGTTTAGGAAAGGGTATCTGTACATGTAATAGCTATTCCATATGTAAAAAGGAGTAAAGTGTTATCTTATAGAAAGGAAAGACTTGAACTGCAATTTAAAGTAAAATTTATCATTAATTTAACCCTTTCCCAAGCAATACCTGTTTTTGACACACCTGATAGAAAATGTTTTGGAAAACATTGAGCAAAAAAAAAATGTTGATGATCAGCATTTTCTCCTTTAGCTTTAATATTTTCTGTGCTTTATTGAACACTAATAATTTCCTTTCTTTTCCATCAATTTTGTTATCTAAAGCAGCTTTCTCATAGGATCACGCAAAAAATTCGCTGTTTGGGAAAGGGTTAACTTTACAGATGAATCTTAAATGTAATATTAGTCGGAATATGCTATTATACAGACTATTTCTCATGAAATGCTAACATCTCAAAGAAACCATTCAAATATTAGTCTGCAATCAAACAGATTGAATTGTATGTTTGTCAATTTATTCCTTATATTGGTAATTTATCAAACAATTTCAAACACACAGCTGGGGCAATCTTGACTTTGCAATCATTTTTAGAATTTTGAATATTTGCATGTTTGTCTGACAAACTAGAATTTGAGATGTCTAACCTTGACATATGGATGCCCTGTGTTACTTGTCCCAAACTGTCGACTACATCGCTCCTCCTTTCTATGTTCATAAAACTCGGGATTTCTCATGATTGCCACCGACTTTCCTTCATATTTCAGCGTGAACGCAGCACATCCGTCAAGCTTGTTCTTATCATTGTTCTGGACAGGGAGTACAATGGGGATGGACTGGTTGGTTACCCCACCTATGAAAAAACATACAAATGTATAAGCACAATATCATTGTAAATTGCAAAAATTTGTCAATGCATACCACAAATGGTCTCAGACTATCGCAAAGCATAACACACTCAATGAAATTGTATTTTTGCATAACAACATTTATGTGAGGATGCAATAGCATTGCCCTTACTTTCCATTTTGTTAAAAATTCCTTGTGAAGTAATTCATTAACCATAATCTAAACCAGAAATTTAAGGTGCAATGATTTTACATTCAAATTATTCATCAACATGCTTACAAGGATCATACTATCCTTTATGAGAATGTAAATCCAATTAATATTTCTATTGGATTAGTAAAAGTAATTGGTGAAACAAGCAATTGGGCTAAAACTAATAATGTTTATCCTCTGAAATTCTGAAAGCACATACCATCTAGGAGACAACCAAAATGTTGACATTGTAGAAACTCTCGCTCTCTCATAAAGCCCGTAAGTGGAGAGGCCCAACCTTCAGATAGAACCTGTGTCCACTGTAGGTCCAACTAGAAATAGATATAAACAAAATATTTACCATTGTCATGCTACAAAAATACTTCATTAGAAGGTCTAGAACATGTAGTATAGACCAAGATCAGACTTCACAGTTGTGCAGGCTGACCTTGGTCTATGCTGCATGTTCAAGTTTGTATACCAGGTAATCCTAGATTGACAATGCAAGAGTTGATTGATAGTTTAGTTTCAAGGAGACAACCAAAATGTTGACATTGCAGGAACTCTCGTTCCCTCATCCAGTAAGTGGTGAGGCCCAACCTTCAGTTTACACTTGAGTCCATTGTAGGTCCAACTAGAAATAGATATGAAATTAGATCAATTAAATTTGGATAAATTCTCATTACAAAGAATGTTAATTTTTTCAACACAAATGCTCCACTGGAGCCAATTTACAGAGCCATGGTAAATAATTAAGAATCTGATATTACTGACTGAACTAATGTGGCTGCAGTATAATCACATTTACAAAGTGGCCTACCTTTGTCAGCTCCATAGAAGGCAGTGATTCAGCCTCAGCCTTCACAGCTTCCAATCTGGTCCCTCGAACAAATAGTTCTTTACCCACGGGACAAAAAGACAGACACACAGTTATAACACTATAATGCTTCTTACATTATTGTTGCTTTTCAACAAAAACCTTATAACTGCAGCTTGTTTCAAGCTGCAGTTAGGAGGTTTTTTTGTTGTAAAGCAGCCATAAGAAGCATATTGTATTGTAATTGTACATTGTGTGTGAGTAGCCTGGGAACATGCGTACTCGCGGTACTTATCGCAAAATATGTAAACCGGAAAGCCATCAACACAATCACAAACTAGAAAGACCTGAAGGTCTTGAGTCGCTCCACAGGCCTGAATTTCTTGTGGTTTACTATTAAAAAAATTGACAAATTCATCTAAATGCTTAAACTGATATATTTTTAAATACTTGTGATTCTTAGAGCAGAAACAAAGTAAAGAGAAGCAATTATGTGGTCAAAGCGAAAAGAAGGTAAATGATTGACTAATATTTTGGAGATTTTTAGAGTGATGATAAAGTTGAAAACTGTCATTATGCCAAATTCAAAGGCACATAATTCAATATGTGAGTTAATAATTGTGGTAGACTAAGGGAAGTAACTTTTGATATGAGCAATTTAAAGTTCAGTAAGAGTTGTTTTTCTTTATTATAATCAGTTCAAGAAGTTGCGATTGTGCAGGTCATGAAAATAAAGACATTCTGATTTAAAAATATGATTCTGACTTGATAATTTATGTCTTGAACACCACAATAATCAAGCTGAATATTAAACTTGTGCAAGATCTTATGGTCTGTCCAAATTTTGTCAGTATTAATCTATTATTTGGCCACAAAAGTGAAAAAAGTTTTGAAAACTGAAATTTTGTCAATTTCTAGGGCACATAACTCAATTTGTAGCAATGCAATCATCCTGAAAATTACACAAAAGCAAGATCTTGTTGTCAACAAGATTCTCTCCAAATATCATCTTGATTGGTTAACAATTATGGTTGTTAGAGTGAAAACAAAGTCGAAAATGGAAATTTTGTCAAATTCAAGGGCACATAACTCATGATGTAAAATTCCGATCAAGCTGAAAATTAAACCCAGGCAGGATATCATGCTTATATATATTCTGTCCAAGTTTTGTCTTGATTGGTTAATATTTGTAGATTTTAGAGTAAAAATAAGGTCAAAACCAGCTTTTTTTCATGTTCAAGGGCAGATAACTCAAGTTATTCTAGTTCAATCCAAACTCTTTGTAGGAATCTGAGAGAGGGTCACCCAAGGATCATTCCTGTGAAGTTTGGTTGAAATCCATCCAGTAGTTTCTGAGGAGAAGATTTTTAAAGAAAAAGTTTATGGACGCACGGAAGGACGCACGGACGGACGGACGCATGACGGACACACTGCCATGACAATAGCCCGCTGGCCTGAAAGGCCAGTGGAGCTAAAAATCTTTTTATATTTTTTTAACTCAAAATGTCACGCATCTACCTGTAAAACAAAGTCAGTTCCATAGAGGGGAGTGTATCAGCCTCAGCCTTGACAGCTTCCAGCCTGGTCCCCGATACAAATAGTTCTTCAACCATGGGACAAAAAGACACATACTCGTTTCACAATAAGCTTCAGATATCATTACAATTCTTTGTTTATGTCATACCTTAGTCAACTCCATAGAGGGCAGTGATTCAGCCTCAGCTTTGACAGCTTCTAGTCTGGTCCCTGGTACAAACAATTCCTTCACAGTCTGGACTGCACTAGATGGTACTACCTCCTACAAAATACAAATTATATGCATGTATTATTATTCTGTAGTAGTCAAAATTTTTAAATCCAGACTCGCCATAACTTTTTACAGCTTTTGTCTACATATATCTCATTAGATCAGTTTTCCAGATTCACTTGAGAATGCAATGCTAGCAAAAAAGGGTTTAAGTTTGAATATATAAGAGTTCAGTTTCACAGGTGGCAGTCACATGACGTTGTTATGATATGTTTTCCTAACTTTTGTAATCAAAAACACTAGGTAAGTGCACATTTTTCTCAAATTTTGAGTCAAATACTTAACACTCGATATTAAGATACATGCCATTCGATACGTCACACCCTCCAGGTTACTTTGATACCAAGATCTTCCCTCTAATCCCTGTCAAAGCTGAGAACATTCTTGCAGTCTTTTTGATATATTTTCTTAAGCAATGTTTGTACTTTGCTCAAATGTTCTCAGCTTTGACATGGATTTGAGGGAATATCTTGGTGTCAAAATAAACTCGAGATAATGACGTATGGAATGGTAAGTATCTCAATACTGAGAGTTAAGCATGTGATTGCCATCTGTGAGTTTATCTACAGAAAAAGTTTAACACTATATCAAAGTATACATATCTTATCTAAATCTACTAGATGTCCTACACTAATTTTACAGCTATAACAGACACGTTTTGGGCTTATGCCACAAAATATCCACAGAAACATCATGATGTCTGGTAATGGGCAATTTGTAAATACTATGGGTGCTTTTGCAGACAGTATAGACAAGGTCAGTCTGCACATTTGCACATTTTTAACTCGGCACTAAAAAGGGTTAATACATTACCTTGTCTCAAAGAATTTCTTGCACACATTCATCCACACTCAGGGGCATCTGGTAGCTCACATGTCACAAAAACACCCTCATAACCAACATAATACTGTTTTGCAATTGACAATTTGTAAATATTATGGGACCTTTTGCAGAGAGCTTAGAACAAGGTCAGCCTGCACATTCGTGCAGTTTGACTATGTTCTAAACTACCTGCCTGTTTTGATTCAGCTTGGACAATGTTAATATTTTACCTTGTCTACTAGATGTCCAACAATCTCCTGCACACATTCATCCACACTCATTTTACCAGCTTTGACAGACACTTCTGGGGCATCAGGTGGTTCATAAGCTGCATCAATACTGTAAAAGTCTATTTATTCGCTAGGACTTAATTTTCGCTAATTTTCGCGAGTAGGCTATCTCGCGAATTCATCAATTTCGTGAATATATCAGTCTCAGATAGCCGGAGATTGCCGATGGTTCTTCGGAATCCGGAACATTCCGAAATTTTATATGTTCATTAAAATACTTCAAATCGGAAATTTTGATCGTTATCCACCTTTCAATGTATGAACAATGCAATTAACATCATAATGTTATATTATTATGATGATATACATTGTGCATGATTACAAATACAAAGTATAAATGTTACATGTGTTTTCCTAGAATATTGTCGTAAAAGGATGACCTCTTTATCGTTTACAATTCAGAAGTACAGTACATTTAATGGAAAAATGAAGCAGTTACGTTCTTATGTTATTCACTTTTTGTCATACATGTAGGGACAATACATGTATTGTCCTTTTAACAGTTACATATGAACAGGTGTGAAAACAATTATAAAGAGAAGACAGGTGTGATAAACATTTTGTCTAACCATCGCTTGTGTATTTATCGGGGTTAAACGGACACGTACGGAATATAACGAAGCGAATATTTCCGGAAAACAACGGAAATACCCGAGCTTTACATCAAACACGCGCGAATTTATAAACTCGCGAATAAATCCCAGACAACGAAATTGCGAAATGTTGAGCTCGCGAAAATATAGACTTTTACAGTACCCGTAAATCCAATCTCAAATCGTCTGGCAGTAGACAATTTGTGTAGTCAGACCTTATTCTATACTGCCTGCTTATCATTTTGTTAATTATTATTCATATCTACAAATATTAATGTTATCTTATCTACAAGGTGTCCAACAATCTCCTGCACACATTCATCCACACTCATTTTACCAGCTTTGATTGACACCTCAGTTGTACCTCAGTTGTATCTGGTGGTTCATAAGCCACAAAAACACCCACAAAACCAACATTAAATAGTCTGGCCATGTGTGACAATGGACAATTTGTAAATATTTTGGATCTTTGGCATACAGCTTAGAACAAGGTCAGCCTGCACATTTGTGCAGTCTGACCTTATTCTTTGCTGCCTGCTAATTATCATTCATAATTACAACGAGTACTATATATTACCTTGTCTACTAGATGTCCCACAATTTCCTGCACACATTCATCCACACTCATTTTTCCAGCTTTGACTGATACTTCAGGAGCATCTGGAGGCTCATAAGCAGCATCAATACCCGTAAATCCTGGGGAAATGAAACAAGGAAATTGCAACATTATTCAAATTCTGAAATAGGCTCAATCCTTTCATTCCTTATTCTTTTCCTAGCCTTGGATTCTATATCTTTTTGACATTTTTCATACATTATAAAGAACAACTTTCCTAGGAAATTTAGAACTCTTTTGAAACATTTCAAAATCTGAGTCTTAAAAAATGTTTTGAGTATTATATTGTTAACATGCTTAAAATCTGTCACCATTGTGCATCAAGATCTTTATAAATCATAAAGGAAGTATCAGCAAACAATTGAATTAACTTAAATACTCAACTGATGAACTGGCTAAAATGTTACCTTTAATGATCCCAGCTCTAACTTTCTTGTACAATCCCTTCACATCACGAGCCTCACACACTTCTAGGTGAGTGTCGACAAATACTTCCACAACTTTCAACCCATTTTGTGCATGATGAGCTTCTAAGCCATAGTCTTGTTTATACCAGAAATTTCAAAATTCTTTGGCAGGCAGCATAGAACAAGGTCAGCCTGCATGAATGTGCAGTCTGACCTTATTCTACACTGCCTGCATATTTTCTTTTGTAATTTTTGTCTTATATCACCTTTATAAAAGTCAAACTTTACCTTTAATAATTCCGGCTCGAGCTTTCTTGTACAGTCCCTTCACATCACAAGCTTCACACACCTCTAGAGGAGTGTCCACAAATACCTCCACAAATTTCAACCCATTTTGTGCATGACATTCACTTGCGATAGATTTGTACCAAGAGTTTCTAGGTACTTTGGTAGGCAGCACAGAATAAGATCAGCCTGCACATATGTGCAGGTTGACCTTATTCTATACTGCCGCCAAAGCATCTGAAAAGATCATGGTACTTATCAACGGCTAAAGATCACCATCACCATTACAATAGTTTATTTTACCTTTAATGATCCCGGCTCTAGCTTTCTTGTACAGTCCTTTCACATCACGAGCTTCGCACACTTCAAGGGGAGTGTCGACAAATACTTCCACAAATTTCAACCCATTTTGTGCATGCAGTTCTCGGGCACGGTCTCTGTCCTGAAATGAACAGGACAAAAGATTTATCATTAGGAGAACGGCTATCACATTTCTCTACCAAAAACATTTTTTTTTATTCATGAAATATGGACAACTTTTGTACTAATACTCTGTAACAGCAACAAGTTAAAATTTGTTACTTGCAAGTGAACTTACAAGTACATGTACGTCTAACAGGATATCAAGTTCCAGGGTTCATACAGACTGCCAATACCAAAATTCAAGCACTTTTTAAGCACTTTGTAAGCACAAAATTCCATTTTTCAAGCACATTTCTTCGTACACCAGTCACTACTGATGGTCTTTAACAAAGTGAGCTGCAGTCCCAATATACACTGCTCTGCCAAATTTCTTACTTTCAAGCTGCATAATTCTTGCAAAGTATACGTATGTGGAAGGGGGGGGGGAGAATTGCAAATGTGTCATTCTCTGACAAAGGTTTGTTCAAGATCTGCCTCTACTTTTTTCACCAAAATAATTCTAAAGTGTAGATGTTTAAATCATTTATTTTTCATCATGATTTTAGTGATTCAATCATTTTTAAGCATGTTTTTTTGACAAATTCAAGCACTTTTTAAGGACTTTTTAAGAGAGGGATAAAAATCAAGCACTTTAAAGCACTATTGTTCGTTTTTAAGCACTTTTCAAGAAACAAGCTCAAATCTAATCACTTTTCAAGACTGTGCGAACCCTGTTAACCCTTTGCCAAACGGCAAAATCCTAGGGTACCCAAATCAAAAGCTGTTGCAGACGACAAAAAGATGTTGATAAAGGCAATACTTGTGTATGATAATATAGGACAGAAAATAATGAGGCAAAGGGAGAAACTGCTGCTTATCAGCAGTTTCTTCATTCATCTCAAGGTTTTCCCACAGTTTTGGCTTTAAAAGAAATATTCCAAGTGTTTCCAATTTAGGCACAAAACTTTGGTTATCTAACCAAGTTTTGTTACAAGTGGTCAGGTATGATATTCTAAAATTCCAACAAAATATAATTTCAGATAAACTTACCTTGGCGTAAGGGCTGATAAAGGCAGTAATACACACAATACCACCATCGGCAAACAACTTAGCAACTTCAGAGATACGACGGATATTTTCTTCCCGATCTTCCTGGCTAAATCCAAGGTTCTTATTCAGACCAGTACGGATATTGTCTCCATCCAAACTGTAGGCAGGGATACCCTGACTTACAAGATACTCTGAAATTAGAAGGATTTAATTGGTAGATCAATTGATCAATTGATTGATTAATTGATTGATTGATTGGTCAGGAGTGATGGCCACTCTTTAAGCTTATTGTGGACATCAGGGTTTGGTTTAATACTTTTCCAAACAGCAAACTATTACAGTGGTCCACTATGAAAGAAGCTGCAATCAACTAAATGAATGTTGATAAAGATTAGACTAATGTACGATATAATATGGAAAATATTGAGGCAAAAGGAGAAATTGCTGACCATCAGCATTTTCTTCTTTTGCCTCAATATTTTCCCAAATCCTTTCTATTAGCAAATGTCAGAATATATTCTTTCCAATCTTCCTGACTAAATCCGAGGTTCTTATTCAGACCAGTACAAATATTGTCTCCATCCAAACTGTAGGCAGGGATACCTTGGCTTACAAGATACTCTGAAATTAGATTGATTGAATTAATTGATTTATTTATTGATTGATTTCAGATTGATTGATCAGTATTTATGACTCACTAAATAGATAAGGTCATACAGAGACAGGACTTTGGTTTAACTCTTTCCCAAACAACAAAATTTTAGGGTGATCTAATTCAGAAGCTGCTGCATACACCAAAATGGAATTTGTTAAAGGTAAAATTTGTGTAAAATTTAGCCCAGAAAATATTGAGGCAAAAGGAGAAAATGCTGATTATCAGCATTTTCTTCTTTTGTCTCAATGTTTTCCAAGGCCTTTTCTAATAGGGACGTCAAAACCAGGTCTTGTTTAGGAAAGGGTTAATTCCTTTCCAAAAGAACAAAGTAGTAGATGGTTCCAATTAGAAAGCTGATGCTGATGACAAAATTGACCCTTGTCCCGCTGACTTTCAAACAAATTGCCAATTTAAGAGATGTTTCAATCAGTTTGTCTAAATTTTATGACACAATAACTGAGTAGAAAGCAGGCAGTGTAGGCTAAGATCAGACTGCACGTCTGTGCAGGCTGATCTTAGTCTATAGTGCCTGCAAAAGCTATGGTCACATCAGTAAATTGATGTGAACAGCATGAGAAGTGTTAAAGATAGGATTCCTGTAATATATGATTGTACAAAAAAGACTAATAAAATATTGAGGCAAAAGGAGAATATGCTCCTAATCCGCATTTTCTTCTTTTCTTTGCCTCATTATTTACAAAAGCCTTTCCTATAGAAATGTCAAAATCAGATTTACTTTGGGAAAGGGATAAATTTTGAATCTCATAATGCTAAGAGTAGTCTGAAGAAAACAATTTGTTGCTTTTCTTCAAAAAGGTTGTAACTGCAGCTTATAATAAGCTGCAGTTACGAGGTTTTTGAAGGAAAGCGAAAAATTGCTGTTCTAGTTTTCTTTAAATTCACATAACTATGTCATGGATATACAAATATTTAGCTGACCTAGAATTTGTTAAGCGGTGACTTTATGATAGTAAAAACTTAAGGGTGAAGTTCAAAAAAATGAAGTTTTTATTAAAAACAGAGCCTGAATGAATATGTTCTTAAGAATAATGTTCTTTTTGGATTAAAACTATGCATTTTGATGGTGTTAAACACCATGGAAAATTTCATGAAAATCGAACCATCCAAACCAAAGTTACGGCGAAAAATATGCCCAAAAATGTCCCAAGTGCAACGTAAAAAGCGTGACATTTTGAAACATTCTTCAATTTCAAATGTTGTTTTAAGAAAAGCGTGATGCTTCATGTACCTTAAAGATCCTGCAATTGGAAAATCATCAATTAAACTCAAGGTTCTAATGTAATTCAGTTATGTGGCACCACATTTGCTAGTTCAAATTTAAGCATTAATGATGATACCCCCTGTAAAAAATGTACCCTTCCGAATAACAAATTTAGAATTTGATCAAGTACATTTCATAGTTTATCATCAATATACACTTAGAAAGGTATTCAAGACATAGCAGTATGTCTTAAGATTAATTTTCAATTACAAATAAGCTAATCTTGAGCAAGATATGTCAGAAAATAGCGTCTTTTAACTGCTACCTGAATTTGTCCCAAGTGCAACGCTTTGAGGTTTTAGATCCATAAAAGAAGCATTGCCTGCCTAACACGTTGTTTTTCCTCATTTTTGAGATCAGCAAGTCAGAAATTATAATTCACAGGCAATTCTTTGCAATTCTTTGCATGATGTCTACCTAAATTTTGCCTAAAGTGATGTCCCAAGTGCAACGCGTTTTTCTAAGCAAACTCATAGCATTGTGAAACTTTAAAAACAAACTGAACTTGTCATACTTTGGTTTTATTTTATTGTTAAAGTATACATCTATCAAGTAACAGCATTGGAAAAACTTTGTTATGCCGTACGGAGAAATTATTTGGAAATGAATAGCTTATTTTGGCGAAAATTATATTCAATGGAGTTTTTTGTAGAACTCAAAACTTGCAAAACACATTTTTTGCTTTTATTTATCGCTTATTCAATGTAGCTGTCAGTCGCAACAATAACTTAAGCTTAACTGTCTGTTGGCATGTTTGAGTAACTGTTTTACAACGAACCTTGAAACGTTGCACTTGGGACAAGAAAAATCTAAAACAAGAAAATCCATGCAGGAATCTTTATTTTTCCAAAGAAATTGAGCTGATATGCAAAGAAAATGAAGAAACTAACAGTAAAACTTCATTTTAAAGGAAAACAAGTGGACACAAAACAATGAAATTAACCGATCAAGACAAATATTTGGTTCATATTAGGTATGTGCATGCTTTGAATGAAACAAGTGACTATTCATGGTGCAGAATATGTTTTAAATGGTGTAGATTATGTTTGGTATTTCTGATGCAAAGAGAAAATATCAAAGGAAGAACATTGTTGTTACTTTTTAGAAGATCAATACAGCTACAGTTAGACCGTTGCAATTGGGACATAATTAATATTTATGTTTTTTACTATTTTCAGTACAGAATGTATCAATTTTATCGATTGATTCAAACTTTGTTGTCAGGTCATCAAATTTGTCCTATTTTACTATATCATGATGTCAATTACTGTGTCATGTTTGTTATTTGGCATTATCCAATGAAAGTCTACGCTGTAGAGTATGGTAATCACATACTCTGAGTGACACACATTCAAACATTTATAATCATCGGATGAAATCAAATTTTCTTGTTCGTCAATTCAAACAATTTACTTTTATTAGTTAACGGTGTCACATGAGCTTTATAAACCCAGTAGGAAACTGTAAAAGACTTTTGATTTTCATTCCATTGACAGCGTATGACTCGGCAATGAAATCTCTTACTGATCTCCAGATTAGGCGAGATTGGCATCGGTTAAAACGTTGACTGCATGGTGTGCAGAGAGTACCTTTTTACAAGCCTGTAAAGTTACATAACTTTTTATCAATAAACTAATCAATAAACTAGACAAACGTAGCTTTTAAATCGATTTAAATTCAATTTCAAGAGATTTCAAAATATCTACAATACACAAACTTTTAAAGAATACTTTGGCACCAAAGTCAACCTAAACTGACATTATTCCACACCTTACATTTATCATCATTCATGGTATTACCCTCACTCATTATCATGGTTATATAAAACAAAAATATGATCTATTTTAACCAGGAAACCTTAAATTCGAAGAATCTGATTTTTGTCCCAAGTGCAACATTTTATTACCAAAGTTATGTTGATGAAAAGTCTTAGGATTTTCTGAGGTTCAAGGAAAACATCAAATTTTCAATATTATGACTTATTTCTTTGATTTACTATCATTTTCAAACCAATGGAAAACAACCAGCGTGATAAGCATACATAAACTATAGCATTCAATTCTAAGGGAACAAGTATTTGGTGTTGTATGCAACACATAAAGTCCCCTACCGGCTTCACATTGACTCAATATGGTAATCAATAATTAAGTTAGCTTGCTTAGTTATTAAGTTATTGCAGGATCCATTTTTGCCATATTTTCACTATTTCCGTTACCATAGCAACCGCACTTTTCGTCAAAGAACAAAGATAAAATGATGTGCATAATCTACACATTGCCATCTAGTCATATACTAAGTCTCATCAAATTAGCTTGCTTACTTATTAACTTATCGCAGGATCCAATATTTTTTGCCATATTTTCACTATTTCCGTAACCATAGCAACAACAATTTTAGTCTAACAACAAAAATAAAATGATGTGCATAATCTACACATTGCCATATAGTCATATACCAAGTCTCATCAAACTAGCTTGCTTAGTTATTATCTTATCGCAGGATCCATTTTTTGCCATATTTTCACTATTTCCGTTACCATAGCAACCACACTTTTCGTCAAAGAACAAAAATAAAATGATGTACATAATCTACACATTGCCATCTAGTCATATACCAAGTCTCATCAAATTAGCTTGCTTACTTATTAACTTATCGCAGGATCCCATTTTTGGCCATATTTTCACTATTTCCGTAACCATAGCAACAACAATTTTAGTCGAAAAACAAAAATAAAATGATGTGCATAATCTACACATTGCCATCTAGTCATATACCATTTTCATCAAAAACGCTTGCTTAGTTATTAAGTTATCGCGGGATCCAGATTTGAGCGGACAGACGGACGGACGGACGGACGGACAGACGAAAGGACAGACGGACGGACGGACGGACGGACGGACGGAGGGCAAACCTATAGTCCCCTCCGGTGTGAACACCGGTAGGGGACTAATAAAGTGTGCTGTTTTGAATATTTTTCTTGCTCAAAGTTAAAATTTCTTACATTTATTAGTTATTCTGCATACATATGGCACATAGATACTAAAATATTAAGTGAAAAGTGTTCTTTCTTGCTACAAGAAGCCTTTTTGACATGTTTTTGTCCCAAGTGCAACGTATTGAGGAAAAAAGGACAGCTTTTTGAAGGTCATGTTTTACCAGATTTAATCATTGTATCGCTTCGAAATTTTCAGAGCTGTTTTGGAGTGTATTGAAGTTAAATAAAAATATATTAATTGCAATATATCTGGAGAAACCAAATGGGTGTGATAACTTTTATGGGTAGAAACAATGAATTTCAGGTAAAATGTATGAAAAAATGGTGAAAAAATATTTTTTGAAGGAATTTGCTGAAATTTACGTTTTAGAGTTATGAACCAAGATATATTCAATTGAACTTGAAAAATGTTTTATTTCAAACGTGTATGTAACAACTTTATGGCGCTCTGCTAAAGAAGTACTGTGTTTTGAAATAAAGTGCCATTAATGGCAAAACCATATGAATTGCAGAAACATGGATACTTTCAGAGAGTGTTCGCTATTAATTTCTGAAACTTCAACATCTTTAGTAATGATTTATACTAAAACTAAACATCTACAAGGCTGTTTGATTTTTTACCTTAATGTCACACTTTGACTTCATTTTTTTTAACTTCACCCTTAATTAGGACAAAAGACAGTAGATAATAGCTGTAGTAATGTCTGAACATAATAATACAGATATCATGCTCTCAACATTCGAACACAATTATCATTATGAGTAATTTTTCTTTTCTTCTAAACTTTTTTAGAATAGGTCTTGATTTATCCTAGCAAAGATGTGAAACCTCATAATTTTCATTCTACAATAACTGATGATCTAATTTATAAATTCATCCCATCAAAAGATACAGTAAATCATATCTTACATAAAGCACTTCTGTCAAGTACCAATTTTACGCTATTCAGAGCATATTAACTCTCCTCCAAAGCAACATCACTTTTTGTCAACTTTAGTAAAGAAGCCTTAGTGAAACATTAGAGCAAAAGAAGACAATGTTGATGTCCAGCACTTTTCTCCATTTGCCCAAAGATTGTCTGCTCCCATAAATTCTATTCAAAAATGTGTTAATGGTACATTTCCAGTTCAATCATTTTAACGATTTCAAATATTTGCAAGATCATATCTGGCACTTTCTATGCAAAATTTCCAGAGCTTTGCAAAATATTATTGCACATACACGTACATGTAACTTTTATAAACACAAATAAGCTTTGTACTAAAATTCAAAATTTTGTATACATGTATTTCAATTCAGCATGTTGATGTGATAATTATGTATTACAAAATCGAAATATTCTCCACATATCGTTGCTTTTTTCCGAAAATCTCGTATCTGCAGCTTGTTTTAAGCTGCAGTTGCGAGGTTTTCATAGAAAAGCGACGATATACAAATATATGATCCTAAACAAATAAACAAAGTCAAATTTAGCTATAACAATTAGAATTATTCAATAAATTGATTTTTTTTCATTGAATAGAATGCACCTAATAAAAGATAAGTCAATATGTAAACATTGTATTTTGATATTTAGACAGAAATTTGAGCTGCATTGCAACTCTAAATAAATGCAATTTCATTTGCATCCTTATGAATGCTTAACCAATTACAAGACAGCAAAATTTTGGATTTGTCTAAATTCAGGCGACAATTTCAAGTGAATGAAATTTGAAATTTGTTCCTCTTTTTTTGGTAGTAAATGTTGTGGGAAATAAAGGTATAAATTTTGTGATGGTTTATTGGGGTTTTACGCCCTTTTTCAACTGCTATGGTCATATCGCATCAGCTGGAGCACCTAACCATGGATTCCTGTTGTTTCTCATACCAGTACTACCACAACACCCTTACTAAGTCGCCAGCTGCTCGCCAACATAGGATTACCATATCAAACCAGTGATGGGTGACATTTTGGTCAGACAGATTAATTTTGTGAGAAAACATGTAGAATTTACTTTGATCAGGTTTAAATTAAATTGTGCAAGCTGATCATTGTCTATGCACTATCTTGATAATTACAAATAATACAAAATCCGCATGGAAAGGGTTAAAATTTAGTAGCTGTTGAGATTATGATGATAAATCATGACCTTTTATCATCATTTGTTACCTTCTATATTCCCACAATTTTCTCACCATAAATATAATACAGTTGCCCCATCAAACTTTTTTCACTGTATGACCAGCTTTTCTGTCAAGGCAAAATGTTAAATTGGTCTAATATTCTTGAGGGAAAATGGTGTTGAAGACTCCAAACAAAATCATTGAATATGAAATGAAATAAGCTTTTTTTCTTTAACATTAACCCTTATCATGCTAAGCGCGACCACAGGTCGCGCTGCCCTACCCCATTCGCCACCGCTAAGCGCGACTGTAGGTCCCGCTAAAGGGGTTTCCCAAATATGAGCCTCGTATTCACGAACTGATCACGTTTTATGCAAGTTTTGAGCTATATTTAGTAGGACACTCTCAGTGAAGGTCAATTCTGTAAAAATATCAGCCAACCAAAAGCCTTAGACGTCATAATGATGCACTGAATATTCAAGAGTGAAATTGGGAAAACCCTAATCCAAAATGGCGGCGCTCAGAAGGCAAGCATGTTGATGAAGTTGTGCGTGAATTTTTGATGATAGTGACTTATAAACGGAAAGTGACTATAGTAGTGATGTTTAGAAATATATTTGGAACAAAATATCGTAGATTTGGACTTTGTGTGTTAAATACCGATGGAATAATCGCCCCGATAGCGGAACGAACCAACTGTCACTTTTAGTGGGTCGGCTTGATTGACAACGGATTTGTTATGATGCAATTTAAGTGGGTCAAAGTGAATCAACAACACAGAATTCTCGATGATTCTACACGGTATGTAGTCTTCTTTCAAAAACATAGGGTTTATAGGGCTAAAATGCCTCATATATTCAATTTATATTGTCGGAATAGGTGCACCCCATTTATACGCTGTGCACAGTGAATTAATTCAGTGGTACGGAGGTGTACTAGTCAAAATTAATTCAGCATGATAAGGGTTAAGGAGAAAGCTTTCACTTTATCAACCAAATGTACATTGTTTTTATCAAACTTGCTTATACTTTTTGATATCGCTAACTGAAGGATTAAAGAAGCTGCAGTTACAAGGTTTTCAGAGAAGGCAGAAATTTTATTGCTAACTTTCAAGAGCAAATGAAATAGTTGTCTTCCCTACACAAGAAAGACCTGTAAGTTATAGGGAGATCCTCTGAACACTGACCTTGACCCAGTGACCTTGCCTTTCTTGTCTCGTGATACACCTTCCATATGTTGTTTGTTTATAATGCTTAAATAATTATTTTTTTACATAAAAATTTTGTCGTACTTATCAAAGATTATTGTTTTTGCTTTGGCAGGCAGCAATAGACCAAGGTCAGCCTGCACATTTGTGCATGCTGACCTTGCTCTTTTTCAGGCTGCTTGTTTTAATTCATCATAATAATAACAGATTTCAGTCTTTCTTACCTTCAAGAGCAAATGAGATGGTAGTTTTCCCAGCCCCGGAGAGACCAGTCAGCCATACAGTACATCCACAGAACCCTGACCTTGTCCCCATGACCTTGCCTCTCTTGTCTCAAGTATGATTTGCCTTAATTAAATATCTTATACACACATACTAACCTTCAAGAGCAAATGAGATGGTAGTCTTCCCCGCACCAGAGAGACCAGTCAGCCATACAGTACAACCTCTGAACCCCGACCTTGACCCGATGACCTTGCCTCTCTTGTCTCGGGACACATTGTGCTGCTGGTACACCACGTTGGTGGCTCGCTGAACTGCCTGCAATTACACAAGTACAATTTGGATAAATATCAAATGAAGAGTTTGTGACATAGCAACCCCTGTGAAATGTTATTCATAAAATAATGAACATATTATGAATCTTAAGAATGTTTCACGCATTACTCTTTATCACTTCTTTAATTAACACACTTCATGAAGTTTTCTGTATGAAGTATGATGATAATTGCTTCATGAAGACATTATGAAGATATTAATGATTGACAAAATCCTATAAATCTTCATAATGAATGCAAAGGATTTATCATGAAGTGTTCATTTAAAAAAAATCATGAAATATCCTGAATTTATTTATGATTTTTTTTTCTGAATATTTTCCATTGCAATAAAAATTACCAGGACTTCATAAAACATTCTTGTTTTGTTGTCTTATGAATAAATCATGATTTCTTTTTTAAATTTAAGATATTAAGAATCATATGTATCCAAGAAACAATAATGAACATTGGTTAAATGAGTGAGACATTCACTAAAAGAAGCAACTAATTGAATGTAATGATGTATTCTAGAGTTTGATAGAAGTACTAAGTTACTCTTTCATAACAAAGCATATTCAAAACTCCACAATCAATTCCAGAATGCACTATTTTTAGTCCATGGGCCCATAACCGAAACCCTCCCCCCCTAGTGGGATTTTTGAAGACATATATTTTCTTGAAGCTTATGATGTATAGTAATGAATTCAGGTTGTTGTTCAATTTAAAAGTGCTGGATAAGCAAATGGCGGGCTCGTTACCATGGCAACCGTCCATTTTTCTACAATCCAGCGCTTGGATCAATTAATTGCAATAAAATTACTTATTTTTGTCATAAATCTTTCAAAATAGTTTTAAATTATTACCAAGATATTTATCTCACAATATAGATATTTTTTTAGAAAATTTGCTAATTTGCATATTCATGAATATTAATGAGAAAGTAAGAAAATGTGTTTAATTTGCTAAAAACAAGACTTTACTAGTGAATTTAAACCTCCCTACCAGGTAGGACTTTTGAAAATCTATATTTTCTTGAAGCTTATGATGTATTTCAATACATTCACTTTGTTATTTGATTTAAAAATGCTGGATAAGCAAGTAGTTGGCTTGTTACCATGGTAACCACCCATTTTCATTCGTTCCGGCGCTTGGATCAATTAATTGCAATAAAATTACTTATTTTGGTCAGAAAACATTGAGGCTAGTTTTAAAATGTTGTCATTACATTTCTCTCACAACCAAAAGATTTTTTCAGAAATTTTGCTAATTTGCATATTCATGAATATTAATGAGATTGTGGAAAATATGTGTTTAATTTGCAAAAAGACGACTTTACTAGTTTACTAGTGAATATAAAAGCTTCCCACCATGTGGGATTTTTTAAGACCTATATTTTCTTGAAGCACAGGAAACATATTAATGAATTCAGGTTCTTGTTTGATTTAAAAGTGCTGGATAAGAAAATGGTAGGCCTGTTACCATGGCAACTGCTCATTTTCCTACGTTTCAGTACTTGGATCAATTAATTGCAATAAAATATTTTAAAATACTTATTTAAGATATATACTTATTTTGGTAATAAAACATGAGACTAGTTTTAAAATTTTAAATAGAAATTTTTCTTGAAATCATTTTTTATTTAGCTAATTTGCATATTCATGAATATTAATGAGAAAGTAGAAATATGTGTTTAATTAGCTAAAACAAGGCTTTTCTATGGAATAAATATGCTGAGGTGATACGTTTTTATAATGCTTAATGTTTCAAATGAATCAGAACACTAATAGATCAATAATAAGTTCATAAACCATTCATCAGCTTCACAGAACAAGCAAATACAGGCTTATTCGCATTCACAATTATTTGCATACTTTTCTCTAAATGGCAAATAAATTCTCAAATATTCTCTAATAATGTTAATGACTTTCATTTTTGCATCTTTTTCCCTAAATTGTTTACTTGTTGTGTTTGAAAACTAAAATTTCATGATTTATCCATTAAAAGGGAGAATCTTAACAATATATGCTCTGAAAAATTACCGTATAAATGGCAATAAAATTCCATTTAGCGCAAATGTCATGCTGAAAACTTTAACTTGCTTTCTTTGATTTTTTTCTATGTGAAATACAGTTTTCTTTTACACAAGAAACTTTATTTTGTAAAAGTTAAGTACTAAAAACGTTTTAATAATGAATTCCCATTGGAGTACGTGTAAGGTCACCTTTGATTTATACCATTTTTGCCTTGTAATGCATGCTTTTTTACATTTTGCAAGTTTAAACTTAACAATACTATTGGAGACATGCTGTGCAGTAGAGAAATCTTCCCAACCACTTCTATTAATTGGAATGCTATGTTACAGGAACACAGTTTACCAAATATATTCTAATAAGCGATAGTTGAAACTGGTCAATTTCATATTTGCACTGTCATGTGCATTAATTGATGATTTAAAATTGCCTATTATAGCAACTGAATTTTTCATTTCTTTATCAAATTGCATTCGAGTGACATCGTTTTACACCTTTATAATTCAGAATACTTAAATGTGATAATATAAACAGTTATAAATTGTACATATGTACCTTATTGGTTGGATACCAGTACTTCGAAGACACTTGATTTGTTAGGAATCCTCGTATTCGTGTAACAAAAAGATTTAGTTTAAATAGCAAACACAATTTCTGTTGATTATGATGAGAGGGAACCACATCATATTCCAACTTCTAGTGTTGTAATATGTCGCTTGCCGAAGATTTGAAATCCTTCGTTTTGTTATCAGTTTTTAGATATGCTCGTGCATTTCTTAATTCATTTCAAACATCTCCACCACAAATTAGTTTTTGGAATTCTGACTTTTGTGGAAGACAACAAGCTAACCTCAGGATGAGGTAAAATCGATAAAAGACAAGGGCTAGCTATGAATAACACATATAAGCAATTTCCAATCAACCAAGGAATCCGCGATTTATATAATTATGTCATTATATGTGCACAAACTTGTCTAAATATACGGTTATTGGAAAGCCCTTTCACAAAAAAGGGAAAGCCTGCTATGGTTCGACACTTGTATTGAAAAGGGACTGAGGGTAAAACATGCATGATGAGTTTACTGGTCTTCTGTACCATCTTATTCTCAAGTAAAATATCGTGGTTGGGCGGGGGGGAGCAGGGGTTTTAACGCGACAGAGAAACTTAAGAAGATGATGCTCGGTCTGAAGGCAAAGTTGCAACCACGATGGTATGTGTCATAAATTCACAGATCTGATATACTTGCTGAGCGAATTAAAGTAAGAAATTGTCCATGCATTATCTTTTTCAAGATCGCAAAAGGATGCACAAACTTACAGACTGTTGGGTCTAAAATTCAAAAGAGTACATGTTGCATTCTCATGAACGAAAAAAAGGTCCAGGGGCCTGTTTCATCAAAACATTTCAGTCGTATTTTTGACTTACCGACGACTTATGACAAGTTTAGGGTAAGAAAAGTGTACCGCCATTCTATCAAAAGCTGGGTTATGCGATTGTTGTTTTAAGCGAGTTTAAAGACATTGGTAAGTAAAAAATACGACTTAAATGTTTTGATGAAACAGGCCCCAGAGTCCTAGGTACGTTGGTATGGAATCCCAAGGGCCAAGAAAATTATTCGATGTTTTACAGACAAGGTTCAGTTTTCAATGTTTTGGGACAATTGGGGGTTGCAATAAAATATTTTGTTGGACATATTACCCAAGAAAGGTACAATTAACGAATCATACTACGCCAAGTTGCTAGACAATCTGAAGCAGACCATATGTGAGAAACGTAGCGGCAAACGCTCAAAATGTGCATGTCAAAAAGTTGCTTGCAACTGAAAATTACATAAGTACACAATTGCCAAAGTACAATGGATGCTGTCGAGAAAAATGGGTATCAATTTAGATCATACCTTCCTATCCACATGACCTTGCTGCTATCGACTTCTTTCCTAAAAAGGAATGGTTGCAATTTTAAGTCTCATGAAAGAAGTTATTGATGCAGTTTAGGTGTGGTTCTTTTGGAAATTTCTCGGACTTCTTTACTTCTGGACTGATGTCACTTGACCACCTTTAACCTTGATAATGATTAATTTGAGTTTAACTTCTTTTTCAACTGCTATGGTCATATCGTTTGGTCAAAGCGCATAGGCCTGGGTGGAAGTATTTCAAGAGAAAAGATGTTAGGTCAGTTATTCATTGCTCCATGCTCGTATTTGAGCATTTAGGCAGATTACATAAAATACATAATTATTGTATTGTATTATATGACATGTAAATTAACAGTGAAGAAGCCATTTTTAGCGTGGCAAAAGTGTTAATATTGGTGTTTTGTATTAAACATATCCACCCCACAAAAAGAACTTAAACGCTTTATGACCAAAATAAGCCTTTATGTCTTTATGCCCTCTATAACACCTATTATCCAAAGCGCCCCTTGTCCATGTAAGACTTAAAACCTTCATGCAAAAAGATACCAATGATGTACTCCAATGTGGACTCATTATCAAAGAATCGAGTACATGGTTTCTGTCAAAGAGGGAAAATGCTTATCTCTCCTAGAAAATAATCAATTTGGATTTTCTTCAGTACTTAATTTTTGGAATTGGGGATTTATTACCATTTACACGGTAATTAGGACCGTTTTGGAAATATATATTTCCAAGATTATGTCATTTATTTACTTGTTGAATCATGTAATTTTAATAAGAAGTTGAAATACATTTGAAAATACAATATTAAGTGCAGAAGATTTGCAGAAATGAAAAACATTTACATCATTTTTGCATATTTAAGATTTTGGCGGCCATTTTGAAAATTAAAAAAAAAATGACAAAAAAAGCCTATTATAAGCATGGCAACACTTTTAGATTTAATATACTCAATTTTCCTAAGAAATGATCTCATTTGCATACAGAACATGATTACAAATTATAGGGCAGTGATATTTCGATATTTAGTCAAGTGGTCATTTTGCGGCGGCCATCTTGCAAAATCATTTGAAATGTCGAACATATCCTAAAATGTCGATAGTCAACACTTTGACCTTTATTTAAAGGCATCTAATAAACACTTTAAAACAAATTCTAGCAATTATTCGCTGTGGAAATGATTTCCAAATGCAAAGTAAATATAAACAAAGGCAATATCTATACTATTTTTCTCTTGTTTTACATATTCAAGGGGCATAATTTGTGCTAATTTTGGTGTGAAATTATCTTTTACTATTTAACGATATGAATTGATAAAATCTATAAGCATTTTGGTCATTTGCGCTTAAATTTGGGTTATTTTGGATCCCATGAATGTGTATAAGGTGAGTTATAAACAAGTATCTTTTGTAATTCAAGGGGAGATAATCAATCGTTCCGCATATGCTTATCCAGCACTTATATATCAAACAACAAGTTGCATTTGAAAGGGAATTCATCAAGCTTTACAATGATATAGGTGTCATAAAATCCCGGTAGGGGGGGACCTAGGGTGTAGCCAGCCCACGGACTATTTCTTTGGAAACTAATTTCAACTTTTTTTACAATTAAAATTCAATGTTTTGAAGAACAAAATAATTGACATGGCATATCCCTGTATTTCTTCCAAAACCTTGTAACTAAAGTTATAAACAAGCTGTAGCTACAAGATTTTTGAAGGAAAGGTATGATATCAGACTCTTGTCTTGAAGTTGTTTATTTTAACCCTTTCCCAAAATTTTCACGTCCCTTGGGAAAACATTGAGGCAAAAGAAGAAATTGCTGATAATCAGCAATTTCACCTTTTGCCTCAAAATTTTCTCTGCTATATTACACACAATTCTTGTCTTTATCAACATCCATTTTGTCGTCTGCAGCAGCTTTGAAATTGGAACACCCAAAAACTTTGTCCTTAGGGAAAGGGTTAACTAGATTAATCATTCTCTTTCTGAATAATGCAGTTGAAGAACAATATACTTTTTTCTTATCCATTTATTAATCTTTACTCAAACAATGATACCTTTTCATGCTGAAAATATTTGGAAAACATAGAGGCAAGAGGAGAAAAAAATATTTTTTCTCCTCTTGCCTCAAAATTTTCTGCATTGTATGGCACTCAAATCCAATCGCTCAGTTTTTTTATTGGAAAAAGGCTTTATCAACACTTCCAAATTTTCATAGGAGGGGGTGAAGGGATGGGGGGGGGGGGGGGGATTGGCAGATGAAAAACTCTTCCAAATCATTTCCATTTCTTGCCCTTTTTGCCCAAATTCGACATGGGGTCAGAACCCAAAGACCCTACCCCAACTGGATCTGCAGTCAAAAGAAAGCATTGAGAGAAAAAGAGAAATTTGTCTGGCCTTTTGGTGGGTACAGTTACTGTATATCCCAGTAGATTGTGATCTTAATAAGGTGTCAATATCTTATTTTCATTCCATGAATATAAATTCATTCATTTCCATAACACTCTCCTCAGTGACCGTGGGTCTGGTCAATGACACATTAATAAAAGAATGGGAAAATAGGACATTTCACAAGTCAAAAGCTCTCGAGACCTGAATATGACATCCCTAGTAGAGAGACTGAACAGCGAGTTTAGGGAAAGAAAGCAAGAGAAGAAATTCTTGGATGCCACCATTTATTTTTCTCGCAATGCTTTCGAAGCCTTCTCCTTTAGAGTAAAGATAACAAATGAATGATTGAGACTTAAATTATCTCAGCAATTTCTTCTTTTGCTTTGGTGTTTTCAAAAGAGCTGTCTAATAGGGACGTCAAAACAAGGCATTGTTGAAAAGGTTTATTTCTGTAGCACCTGCTTCAATTAACCCTTTCCCAAACAAGACCTGGTTTTGACATCCCTTATTAAAAAGAAAAGGCTAGGGAAAACATTGAAACAAAAGAAGAAACTGCTGATAACCAGCAGTTTCTCCTTTTGTCTCAATATTTTCTGTGCTATATTTTACACAATTCCTGTCTTTATCAACATCCATTTCGGCGTTGCAGTGAATTTCTAATTGGAAAAGTTAAATATTTTGTCGTTTTGGAAATGGTTAATGTGTACAGAAGGAACATTTTATAAAGCTCATCATGAAAAGGAAGTCATTATTTACTTTGGAATCTCTGATTTTGTGATCTGAACATTCTTTTTATTTTTTCTCATAGCATTTAAATTTTTGTAACATCAGTCTGAGCATAATGCACTACTACAGCATTTTTTTTAAACTTTTTTCAGAAAAGAAATTCTATTTACACACTGAAATATCCATTCCTTTTCCAAACAATCTATGCTTTTCTTATCATACCTTTTTAAACTGGCCTCTCCAAAACAAGACCAAGGTTTAAATGACGTCCCTATTAGAATTGGTTTTGGAAAAAATTGAGACAAAAGAAGAAAGTGCTGATAACTAGATCTAGCATTTCCTACTTTTGTCTCAAAATTTTCTTGGCAATTACAAGTTCTTGATTTATTAGTTATTACCATCCATTTTGTTGTCTGCAGCAGCTTTAAAATTGAACCAGCCTAAAATTTTGTCGTTTGGGAATGGGTTAAGATAGCTAATTTGTAAAGCATTGAGAGAAAAGAAGAAAATGCTGATAACCAGCATTTTCTTCTGTTCTACCAATGCTTTTCAAGCTACAAGGTACAAATTCTTTACATTAATTTTGATTATATCATTATTTTTGCCATCCGCGATAGCATACTATTCTGATCAGTCTCAAATCCTAAGTCTATGAATATAGGTTAAAAATGGACCTACAGAAACTGGATGAAAAACAAAATATCAAATAACAATTCAAAAATTCTCATACTTACAGCTCGCATGTTAAATGCCATATCAAATTGTGACTACACAAAAATGACAGTATCATCTGTATTATAATAGGAATACAAAATGATGCTTTATGGGATCTACATGGTAACCAAAAAGTGTCAGACTCCAAGGTCAAGGCCATGGTCTTAAGATAAAAGGTTATGGGCAGGAGGTATCCATGTGTAAAACATCAAGGTTGTATCTTAATAAGTACATGAGTTTTTTAATAGTTTGTCAAACTCCAAGGTCAAGGTCACAACTTCACAAGGTCAAGGTTCCAAATAAAAGGTCTTGGCAAGATTTAACCTATTGTCTATGTAACGGACACAGATTGCCATCAACATGAATGACACTAGGGTTGTGACATTTAAGCTCCCCATACTTAAATGTCGTGGCTTGCTAAAAAGCAAGTACCGTTTTTAAAACTAAATTATCAGAAGAATTGCAGTAAAAGAAGAAAATGCACAATATGTGATCTTTAAACATTGAACATTAGATTAAGTTGATATTTAAATTCTATGAAAATACAATTTATTTAGACCCCTGCGAAAACAATTCAAGAACTTATTTAAGTTATAGAACTGTCCTAGAAATTCTGGAACGTTAAATGGCAGTTCTAGACCAGTTCTAGAACTGCCATTTAACATTCCAGAATATTCTAGAACAGTTCTAGAACTAAAATAGGTTCTTGAACTGTACTTGTCTAGAACTGCCATTTAACGTTCCAGAATATTCTAGAACAGTTCTAGAACTAAAATAAGTTCTTGAACTGTTTTCGCAGGGAGATGCAATCATGCAATACTATAGTCTTACTTACTGCTCGCATGTTAAAAGCCATATTAATTTGTGACTACCCAAAAATGAGGGTATCATCTTTATATAGGGACACAGAACAATGTTTATCTTTCTTTTATCTTCATTTTCTTTCAACTCTTTCCCAAATGACAAACATTTTAGACTGCTCCAAATTAAATGGGGTAGTAGGCGACGAAAAAGGCATTAGATCTATGACATGTTTTATTTATTGTTTCCTTTTGCCTATATAATTTGTGAGTGTCAATGTGCATAAAATTAAAATTTATTGACAAACAGCAGCTTTCAAATTAAAGGAACAGTGTAGCATTTCCTTCGTCAGGTAAAGGTTAACATGTAGGACTAAAATAAGAGGAAAATTAGAACAATTATATCGAGTTTATTATGATCTTTTAAATAGCCTATTGACAGAGAATTATGATTATTCAAGTCCCACAAAAAAGTCCACGAATACGGTTCTGACAGAAAATATTGGGATGATATTATCAAAGTAGTGACCACTGCAATTATTGCATTATTCATAATTTGAAAAAGGCAACCTTTAAAACCCATTACTGCACAGTGACGCCTTCTGACTCCCTTACAAGAAAATGCTTGGGAAAACATCGTGAAAAATGAAGAAATTGCTTGTGACAAGCAATTTCTTCATTTTCCACAATATTTTTTAACCCAAAATGTGCAGATTTTTAAATTTTCATCAACTTGAAAATGTCGTCTGCAACAGTTTTCAAATTGGAACAGTCCAAAATTTTGTCGTTTGGTCATGGGTTAAATGGGATGCTGATCAAAACCATCATTATGGAGATCTTTATGGTTCTGTTTTGCATTTCAGTTTGGATTGGATTGTATGAAGTTTTAGGTCCAACTCAACAGCTAAGGTCATATGGAGGCGGGACCTCGGTTTAATGTCTCATCCGAAAGACTGGAGAAGCGGGGATCGAACCAGCAACCCCTGTGTTACAAGTCCAGCGCGTTACCACTGCACCACCTCTGCACCACATTTCAGTTTGATTAACAGTAAACCCATTCCCACACTTTGACACCACACAGATAGAGGCTTTGGAAAACATTGTGGAAAATGAAGAAATTACTTTGCTCACTTGTTTTCTTCCAAAGAGAACAAGCAAAGTAGAATTTCATTGACATGAATTTGTTGTCTAAAACATGCTGGAATTGGACCAGTCTAAATATTGCAATCTGGTAATGACTGTGTTAATCATGATTAGACTGTGCAGGCTGATCTTATCCCATTACCACACAGTGACTCTTTTTGACTCCCCACAAGAAAATGGCTTTGGAAAACATTGTGGAAAATGAAGAAATTGCTTGTGACAAGCAATTTCTTCATTTCCCACAATGTTTACCATCCAAAAAACCCAAAGTTAAAAATTCTGTTGACATAAAATTGTCGTCTGCAGGATGTTTCGATTTGGACGACCCTAAAACTTAATGGGTTAAGTATGAATCAAATGGAATGAAGACAATTTTTCCAAGTCATCAGTCACTGTTCAACTTCAGGTGAGAAAAATGTATCTAGCTCTATCAAGGTGTATAATCATGTGACTTAGAATTTCCGATAATCTTCAATAACTTTGTCAATACATGTACTTGACCAATTTGAATTCGGTTTGAAGTAAAGAAGGTGGAAAAATGTCAGGAATAACATGGAGGTCGTAGATTTTTAAAATATCAACTGATAAAAAAGTTATTGAAGATAAACCAAAATTTTGGTTTATCTTCAATAACTTTTTTATCAGTTGATTTTTTAAAAATCAACCACATCCATCTAATGCGTGACGTCTGTCCACATTCTCTGCTTCAAACTGAATTCAAATCGATCCAATATTAACAAAGTTATTGAAGATTTTCTGAAATATGTGTATCACGTGATTATTCACCGTGTCTATCTACACCTATCTAATCTTGAATTACCCACTATCAACAGTGTTATGTCTGAGCTGCAAAAAAAACTAGGGTGATAAAATATTCTGAATTCTGTTCTTATTAACCGACATTGACTCAGGTCATAAAGCGGGCTGAAATTTTTTACTTCAGAAGTTCACAAAGTAGGCTAAATCATTCTTTTAGGAAGCTTCAACCTTTCTCAAACAATAATATTGCTGCTTTTCAACAAAAACCTCATATCTGCAGCTTGATTTAAGCTGCAGTTATGAGGTTTTCATTGAAAAGCGAGAATATAAAGAATTGTTCAAAATCAATAAGCAGTTTTTCCATATGTCTCAACCATTTTGTCATCAACAGCAGCTTTCAAATTGGAAAAGTCCAAAATATCCACATGAATGACGCTTTTTGACACCCACCCCCACCCCCTCCCACCACAACACACACATACACTCTTTTGGCTTTTGATTAAAATTGTTGTCTGTAACATTTTTCAATTTTGAATTAATCTAGAATTTTGCTATATCTGCAGGTATAGAAATAATGTTGAAAGGTGTTGGATGGGTAACTTTATTATGAGAAACAGGGTAGGTTGATAAAACATTCTAAATTTTGTACCAAATCTTAACTGACTTAGGTCACAAAGTGGGCTTAAATTTTGTTCGATTACAACAGAACTAAAGCATTACCATATTGCATTTGTCATTAGGTGGTCAAAATTGAAAACTCCCAAACAAGTGAAGCACCTAATCATGGATTCCTATAGTTTCTCTAACCAGTACCACCACAACATCCATTTCAAGCCTTCAGATGCTAACCCAAATAGGTTTAGAAATATCAGAAAAAAATTTAAGAAAAGAAGAAAATGCTGAAAATCGGCCATTTCTCCATTTAGTTCAATATTTCATGAGCTATATAGGACCAGACAGTGGATGCATTTTCATATGGGGGGGTCTGGGGCTCAAGCCCAGGGTTACATCCCAGTTGGTCTAATCCCATTTCGTCTATTATATAAAAAATTTGAATTAGACGAAAAATTCCCATCTCGTCTAATACCTTTTCAGACCTTGTTTTATCAACAGAAGACTTGCATTTTTGTCAAAAAGGTGTAAGTGTCAAGAAAAGGTGTGATATACAAATGATATACACAAAGTTCAATTTTATATTCCATAACTTTATTGATATTTTTAATTTAGAGTTTTAGACGAAATGGGAAACTTGAATTTTAGACCAAATGGGATTAGACCAACTGGGATGTCCCCAAGCCCAGCTACTTGCCCATGTAGGTTTGCAAAAGTCAAAAAGGACGCTTTCTGCGTCTTGGTTTAATTTTGAGACCTTGAAAAAAGGTCAATAATCTTTAATTAATGTTATATTGACCCAATATCAGTTGAAGAATTAATGAAGCTAGTACCAACTTGTTCCTCCTAAGTAGGAAAACAAATAATAATTATTATTTCACACCCGAAAATAGTAAACCAATCAAAACGCCCCATTCGTACCACGTGAGTATACAATACCCAGAGCCGTATTGTACGCACGAGATAATTGCGTGGACGCACGGGATTCTCGATATTCCAAAGCGGCTAGATCGATATTGTACGATGCACCGGTTGAACTGTCCAAATATGCATTGCACTCAGTTGAACCGTACAAATATCGATTGAACCGTACAAATATGGATTTTTTTCCAAATCGAGGCTGCTATACAAAATATCCATATTTGCATCCAAGAGTAATCTCCCTTAGTAGAATTTACGTCTGCAAAAGCAAATGTGCATAAATGAGTTTAATGTTTGTTTCAACATGATATTTTGAAACCACTGTCCTAAACAAGACCTAAATTTAATTCTGTGATTGAAAAAACCGTGGGAATACATTAAGGCAAAAGGAGAAAACGATTTTAAACATCATTAAAGAGATTTTCATTTCAAAACATTTCTGAATTGTAGATCTGAAGCAATGACATAAAAATCACGCTTAACCCTTTCACAAACTTGATCTGGATTTGATATCCCTTTAAAGGCTTGAGAAAAAAGTTCTAAGAGAAAAGGTGATCTGCCGATATTTATCAGCAATTTCTCATTTTCTCTTAATATTTTCATTAATAATTTCCGCATGACGCGATAGTCTATATGACAAGTTTCACGTACATTTCACACTAAATTATATGACACAAACATAAGTCTATAAATATAGATTTCATGTCAGATGCCAGGTATATTTCACAGTAATAGAAATGTACATGTAGCTTACAGTTTTTCATGACATAGGCCTGCCCTATAATATTATGTGTTTTTTATTTTCTTTCTTTTTTTAATTCACGTCTTCGGAATTCTACTTAAAAGTCCAGATCTTATTTTTTATACAAAATTAATCTTTGTCATGTTTTGTGTGAAAAAAACATGATGTTAAATAAAGAGGTCATTTAACATGTGTTTGTACAATACCGAATTCTATTGGATTCGTACTTTGAAGAACCAGTCTATATTTAGACTCGCCTATCGGCTCGTCCAAATATAGCCTCGTTCTTCAAAGTACTCATCCAATAGAATTCAGTATTGTACAAACACATGTTAAATAACCTCATATTATTTCACACCCTACATTAGTAAACCAATGAAATCGTCCCATTCGTACCACGTGAGTATACAATACCTAGAGCCGTATTGTATGCACGAGATAATTGCGTGAACGCACGGGATTCTCGATACTCCAAAGCGGCAAAATCGATATTTGTACGATGCACCGGTTGAACTGTCCAAATATGCATTGCACTCATTTGAACCCTACAAATATCGATTGAACCGTACAAATATGGATTTTTCCCAAATCGAGGCTGCCATACAAAATATCCATATTCGCATCGAAGAGTAATCTCCTTTAGTAGAGATCTCGTCTGCAAAAGCAAAATTGTGCATTAGAGTTGAATGTTTGTTTCAACATGATATTTTGAATTCACTGTCCTAAACAAGACATAACTTTGATTCTGTGATTTAAAAAAAAAACAAAACATTGGGAATACATTAAGGCAAAAGGAGAAAATGATTTTAAAAACACGAAAGAGATTTTCATTTCAAAACATTTATGAATTGTAGCGCATTTAATTTGCAGCAATGATACAAATCACACTTAACCCTTTCCCAAACAAGACCTGGATTTGATATCCATTATAAGGCTTGACAAAAAAGTTCTAGGAGAAAAGGAGATTTGCCGTTTATCAGCAATTTCTCCTTTTCTGTCAATGTTTTCATTGTTGATTTACGCATGGCATGATAGTTTAGGGCCTATAATATACAAATTTCATGTACATTTCACACTATCATATGACGGTCTATTCAATCTTTTGAGACAAACATAAATCGATAAATATAGATTTAATGTCAGATGCCATGTATATTTCACAGCGTTAGAAATGTACATGAGGCCTACATTTTTTTCATGACACAGGCCTATGTTGTTTTCTTCCTTTTTTCACGTTGGAATTCTATTTAAAAGTAATTAGATCTAGATCTTAATTTTATACAAAATTAATCTTTGTCATGTTTTGTGTGAAACAAGAGGACCATGATGGTCCTAAATCGCTCACCTGAATCAAGATGACAAGACTGATAATGGCAATTTTGTCAAATTCAAAATCATGAAACTTATAAGGACTTAAATTTCTGTTTGGAAACAATTAAGTAATAATTTTGTTCCAATCGATCCTGTAAAGTTGGGTATAAATTAGCATAATGGTTGAGTTTTTTTCCATAATTATTTCATTATTTTTGCAATATACAACATAGGGCGAATTTTCAAAGCATATTGATCTGTTAAAATTGATTATTTATGATATTATGAGCAAGATTTGGTATGTGATTTGAAAGAATATAGGAAATGAGGACAAACCATCTGATAAGTTAGGCTTATAATCCCTTCTTATTTGTTTACCTAAGATAAAAATGGGGCCAGCCAGAGAAATTGATAACAGAAATAGATAAGAGAAATGGTAAAAGCTTTCCAAATTTATTACTTATATCAAAACCCTATGAAGAATGTATTAATTTTTTCAAGCGGATGATTGTAATGATCACCAACAACATAGGGTTTTATGAATATTGAAACAAAATATTGCTTTTTGAAAAGCAATTATCTCCTCTTATCTTCAGCTTCTTGTATTCTGGAAGCCATTCATGAAATTAGGTCTTACACAAAGTTTCAAGGTTCTAGGCCAAACACTTTAGAAGAAAACTAAGTATCTCCATTACAACCCACAGTACAGTATAATTTTCAATGCATGGAATTTCCCTTACCCTGCCATACCAAAATACTTTTTAAGGAAATAAAAATTACAAGATACAATTTTGAAACGAGTCACACAAGGAACTTTCCAGCCAGGTTTCTTTCAAATTGGCCCAATGGTTGATTTTTAAAGAATTTTCTTATGATTTCTCTTTTCCGATAAGCCTCTTCCTCCCTGACACGCCCACATTTTTTGACAAATGTAAAAATTTGTGAACAAACTTTGAGAAGAGAGACGCAAGGAACATTCCTTTCAGGTTTAATTAAAATTGGCCATATGGTTGATTTTTAAAGAATTTTCTTATGATTTCTCAAAGTCTGATAAGCCCCTTTCTCCCTGCCACGGCCGTATTTTTTGACAAATGTAAAAAATTATGAATAAATTCGAAAACAGTGACTCAAGGCACATTCCTACCAAGTCTGCTTCAATTGGGCCCAATGGTTGATTTTTAAAGAATTTTCTTCTGATTTCTCTAAGTCCGATAAGCCCCTTTCTCCCTGCAACGGCCACATTTTTTGACAAATGTAAAAATTTGTGAACAAATTTTGTAAAGAGTGACTCAAGGAACATTCCTGCAAAGTCTGGTTCAATCGGGCCTTATGGTTGATTTTTAAAGAATTTTCTTATGGTTTCTCTAAGCTGATAAGCCCCTTTCTCCCTGCCACGGCCACGTTTTTTGACGAATCAAAAATCTGAGAACATTTTTTGAGAAGGGTCACTCAAGGAACAATTCTGCCAAGTTTGGTTCAAATTGGAACAATGGTTGATTTTTAAAGAATTTTCTCAGGATTTCTCTAAGTGCGATAAGCCCCGCCCTGCCACGCCCACATTTTTTGACGAATCAAAAATCTGCGAACAAGTTTTGAGAAGGGTCCCCCAAGGAACATTCCTGCCAAGTTTGGTAAAATTTGGCCCATTGATATAGGAGAAGACGTTTAAAGAAATTGTGAACGGACGGACAGACGGACAGACGGACGGACGACGGACAAAAAGCGACCACAATAGCTCACCTTGAGCACTTTGTGCTCAGGTGAGCTAACAAAATGCATTTTCATTCATTCTGTCATGACTTCTGCAACATTTTTTTTTTTTCATATTGGAGGAGTCCAATTTTTCATCATTAGGGAAAGGATAAGAATGCCTGGAATCAAGACTCCCCCTGTGAATTGTGTAATAACAGTTATGTACACAACTGACATGTTTGTTTTGTAGGTAATGCATTATTCATAGATAAAAGATAAATTACTACAAGACAAACTCTCACAAATTACATTAGGATGTCTATCACAGAGCATGCTAGAATTTATAGCTTTATTCTTATCCAGTACAAATTGTTTCTCACTCTCAGATTGATCTTTTTGCAACAGCAAAATTTAGGGTGGTCAAATTAAAATACTGCAACAAATGACAAAATTGAAGGTATTAAAGATAAGATTTGTGTAAATTTTGTAATAGAAAATATTGAGACAAAAGGAGAAACTGCTGTTAATCAGCAGTTTCTTCTTTTGTTTCAATGTTTTCCCAAATCCTTCCTATTCGGGGCGTCAAAACCAGGTCTTGGTTGGGAAAGGGTTAAAGTATGCTGTGGTGGATCCAGGATTTAGGTGAAAGGGGTTTGAACATGCAAAAAGGGGGTTTGTTTACCTCATTTAACACAATTTTGGCTGACTTTCTATGTAAAAACGAAATAATCGGGCCCCTGGTAGATCCGCCACTGACTTTGTATCATATTGGACTTGGGTTCTGCATCGCTGTATCAAAGACCACTCTGATTAGCCCTCATGGGGGACGATCCAGCAATCTCAAGGTAACAAATCCTATGCTATACCATTGAGCTAACAGTATCACAGTGTAGGAGCGGAAGTGTGTGAACTCTTGTCTTTGAGTGATTACTTGTGTGTCTGTACATCGAGGATATGCAACTTGGTAAACACCAGCGGTTGACATTGGTAAGAATTTATGCTTTTTCTGGATAAACACAATACTTTTGTCAGATCATTGTACCAATCTCTTTATTCATTATTCCCTGTAACATTTTTAGAGCAATCGGAGCCATTGGTTCTAAATTTAAATAATTTTAGGCCCGATTCACTTGGGCAGGAACTACAACGGGTGGTTTAGCTGTTACGAGTCGCAGTTTTTACTCGAATAGATGCATACTGTAGGGTCTTTTTCAACAAAATTTTCATTCACAGCTCGTGCATATGTGTGTGTTGAGACTGATATAATTATTTAGTTAGGAAACCGACTAAAACTTCCAATTTTTGCCGTTTTAAAATAACTTCTTTTGTACAATCAATTGTCAAGTCCTGTACAATAGCCTGGCAAGAAATATTTACTTTTGTACAATGGCTTGAATTGCATATCGTCAATTGAATTACATATTTTCAAGCTGTAGTTACGAGGTTTTGACTCCCCACCAACGATATGTGACATAGTGATTGTAATAAATGCGTCTTTACCTCTTTTTGCATTATATTTGACTGATTTTTTCATGATATTATGCTCGCCCGTAAAAGATACAGAGAAAAAATGTCGGGAAAATAAGAAATTTTTGCATGATGGAGAATCACGTGTCATAATTTCATAAAGTCTTCAATGACTATCTTTATATTTGACCAAGTTGTATTTGGCTTGGGCAAAGAGTGTGTAAAAACATCAGAAATAAACTTTGTATGTTAGATCTTTTAAAATCATCTGACAAAAACATTATTGCCGACCAAATCAACTCGATCAACTCGATCAACTCGATCGACTTAATCCCTTGATCAAACCCTATTAAACTCGATCAAATGTATTTACACGACTTCTTCTTTATATCTTGACGATTAATTCCCGACCATTTTTGCCGACCACGCTCGATCGGGATGTCCCGATCACTCTTGCCGACCAAGCTCGATCAGTACTCGATCGCTTGATCGATCTTGTTTTGATTGTCAGTCGATAGATCGATACAATATCACGTGCAACGTAGATCTTAAGACAATGAGGGTGTGGTATTTTTCTAATCGTCCATTGGCTTATCGATGATTTTGATTGACAACCGGCGTTTTGTCAATTATACTGAGTTTGCCAAATTATTTTGATCCATTGTCGGTGTTGTTGTAAAATCTCGTAACAACTGATTCAATCAAGCTGTAGTTACGACGTTTGTGATTTACACCGTCGAAATACTCTACTAAAGTGTAATTGAAGTCTCAATCTTTGTCAATCTGTTAAAATCCGGCTTTAACCGATATTAACATTTGACCAATTCATAGTAATCATCCAAGACCCTGGGAAATAAAAAAACCCAGATTAGTTTTACTGTAACTAAACAGATCTCCTGTTATATACTAGAACAAAAAAGATACGCAACCCCAATTTTTCATAATATTTTCGATAAACTATGTTTTTAATGGCTATTGAGTATCTTTTTAATATTCCTGCCTCCATACGCATGAATATAGTGTCATTTTCTTCAGATATCGTAAATTCATCACGTGATACATAGCAAATTGTTGACAAGAGGACCATGATGGTCCTATATCGCTCACCTGAACCTAAATGATATGAGCAACACTGTTGTTCAATTCAATTAATATTTATTACTTTAAGACTGAAAAAGAACTTATGGTCAATAAGGTTGTGAAAATCTAACTCATCCAAGATCTAAATTATGGTGCCAAACATTGTACAGGGCTCCAGATAAGAGGGGATGGTGACTTTTCAAACAGCAATAATGCTGTCAGTGATCATCAAACCCTATGTTGTAGGTACTCATTTGTATCGTCTCGTTGAGACGATTCAAATGAGTACCCACAACATAGGATTTGAATTCGAAAAAACAATGTTAGTATGTCTTCACCTCCACTTATCTTTAGCCCTGATTGTATCCAAGTTTTGTCTAGATTGATAAATAATTGTAGATTCTAGAGTATAAACAAGGTCGAAAACAGCCGAAAACAACAATTTTGTCAAATTCAAGGGCACAAAACGCTCGACTTTCTGATCAGATCAGACTGAAAATCAAACTCATATGAGATCTTATGGTTCCCAACATTGTGTCCAAGTTTTGTATAGATTGATCAATAATTGTAGATTCTAGAAAGTAAACAAGGTCGAAACCTGCCGAAAATGGCAATTTTGTCAAATTCAAGGGCACATAACTCTCAACATTCTCATCAGATCAGACTGAAAATCAAACTCATCCAAGATCTTATAGTCCCAAACATTGTGTCCAAGTTTTGTCTTGATTGACCCTTTCCCACACATTGGCGCTTTTGGATACCCCACAAAATAAAGGCTTTGGAAAACATTGTGACAAGCAATTTCTTCATTACCCACAATGTTTTCTACCAAGAAAGACCAAAAAATGTTAAATTTTGTTCAATGGAACTTGTCGTCTGCAACACCTATGATTTTGGACTAGGCTAAAATTGTTGTTTGGTTCTAGAGTGCAAATCTATTTATATCCTCTATCAAACTAGATAACTCTACTTATACTGAATAAAAGTAGTGTCAGAGTTCCTTCCCTTAGATTAACTCTTTTTTGAATACAGCAAAAAAGTGGCAATTTTGCCCAATTCAAGGGCACATAACTCTCATCTTTCTGGTCAGATCAGACTGAAAATTGACCTCATCCAAGATCTTATGGTCTCCAACATTATGTCCAAGTTTTGTCTTGATTGATCAATAATTGTAGATGCTAGAGTGTAAACAAACTTAAAAACAGCATTTTTTGACATTCAAGGGCAGATAACTCCACACTTTCTGGTCCGATCAGGCCCATAATCGAACTTGTCCAAGAACTTATGATCGTACTTGTTTTGGCCAAGTTTGATCAAGATTGAGTAACTTTTGTGGATGCTAGAGTGTAAACACCCCAAATGTTGACGGACGGACGGACGGACGGACGGACGGACGGACGCCGGACAAAAAGTGACCACAATAACTCACCTCGAGCACTTCGTGCTCAGGTGAGCTAAAAAATGATGTGAAATAAAGAGGTCATTTAACATGTCTTTGTACAATACCGAATTCTATTGGATTCATACTTTGCAGAACAAGTCTATATTCAGACTCGCCTATCGGCTCGTCCAAATATAGCCTCGTTCTGCAAAGTATTCATCCAATAGAATTCAGTATTGTACAAACACATGTTAAATAACCTCATATTCTTTCTCTAGATCTACTCTTACTCTTCTTATTGATTTTCACTCCCTTGTTGATTTGACCTCAAACCCAATTTACTTGAAAACATTGATTGAATGGGAATTGGCTTACAAAGGTGGGAAATCATGTGACAATATTCTTTTTTAATTTTTCAAGATATCTGTAAAAAGATGACCCATTTGAAATTTGGTTTGAAGCAGAATACGTTGAAATGCCAGGGATTATCGACGATTTTCTGAAATTATTGTGTCACTTAATTTCCCGCTGTGGTTTTGCTCAGACTGATAAATCTAACCATGTTTTCTAAAGCAGTTTTCTTATGAGGTGTCCAAAAGCTTTTCAAGTAAGCTATAACTGTGGTATTTTGGTTTAAACAGACTGTATTACGCATGGGATTGTTTTAATTGCTTGTTGCAAATTATTGCTGTGAAAGAAATATATCGTCGGTGGGGAGTCAAAACCTCGTAACTCCAGCTTATTCAAGCTGTAGTTACGAGGTTTTGACTCCCCATCAGCGATATATCTCTTTTGAACAGGTGGCATTATGTCTGCTTTATACTTAATTACCAATCCTTCAGATTGTTTAACATTTCCCAAAACAGCCTAATTTGCAGCGGACGATAAAATTGTTGTTGATAAAGAAAAGATATGTGAACACTGTAACACAGAAAATGTTGAGGCAAAAGGAGAAAATGCTATCATCAGCATAATATTCTTCTTTTTTTCCTCAATGTTTTCCCAAGCCTATCTTATACTGTAAGGGATGTCAAAACCAGGGCTTGTTTGGGAAAGGGTTAAAGCGATATTTTTCACATAAATAGATACAATTTTATTTTTTCGGTACAATAAGCATAATTATTATACAACAAATCTATCAGTTATTTACCTATTCATAATTATGTAAGTTACTAGCTGGGTTTGAAGATAGTGCATATTTTGCATTTTAGCTGTAACCAAATTCTATAATTTTTCCCAAATGGCAAAAAAGTCTTCAAATTCTAAACCTGCTGCATAGCTGCAACAAAATATTACGTTGATAAAGATAGAATTTGTGAACAATAGCACAAAATTTCAGTCATTATCCAGTTAATCTATCCATCCTTTCTGGCATTGAAAGATGGGAGTTATAAGTAATTTTGTAAGAGGAGTAATTCCCATTGATGCCCAGCCAAAAACAATAATGTCAAAACAACATATCTGAAATGTCACAAAGGAAGCCAGCCAAATTCAACTGAGTTTTAAATTGTTGTAAATTCCATTCCCAGGAAAAAGAGTAAATCGTCGTCGTAAATGCAAAACCTTGTATTTCGTTTTTTGGAAAATTTTAAAGGGGAGGGAAAAAAGTGTAATAACTTTTCCCAAACTGAAATGTTTTACTTGAAATTTTGACATATTGTTCACAAATAATGTGTCATTAATACTGATTAGTAGAACTATCTCAAAACCTGCGAGAATTGTCTAAACTGGGCACACAAGTTTGTACTTTGAAAATAGCAAGGATCGACAAACGAGGTTTTGCATTTACACCGACGAAATCTTTTGTTCAAGCAAAATGAAATGGTGCTGAAAAATTATTTAGTGTTAGACCCACTTTTTGGACCAATGAAATTGCAATATTTTAAAATTTCGCCGCTATATTTCGCATAAACGAGACTTCCGGATAGTTTATGTGATGTCTACAAGCGCGGATCCAGGTATTTTTCCCCGGGGGGGGGGGGGGGTGTCATCCGATCTTTAAACCCTTTTTTCGCCAAATTTCAGGGGGGGGGGGGGGGCTACTGACCCCCAACCAGCCCCCCCCCCTCCCCCATCTTGATCCGCATGCAGATACATGTCATACCATGAAGGACTAGATCTAGTTATAACAACGGTTTGTCGTGGCACACAGGGACAAAAGACGCAGGTTATTTGGGACATAACCAGTAATCTTTTTGATAACCCCCTTTTTCGCAAAATTCCAGGGGGGGTCATGACCCCCTATCCCCCCTCTGGATCCGTGCATGTGTCTGTACATAGCCACGCCCTCGTCTCCAATGGACCACTAGCGTACACTAAGTCAGATAGAGTCTGTATAGTAGATTCTACGCAATAAAATTTCAATGCGCTGTGCGCATTTAAAAGTTTATCTCGTGTAGAATCTACTATACAAACTCTATTCTAATAATAATCTAATACGTCAAATCAAACATGAACGACAAAATTTTATGACAAAGATTTGCCAACACAATTAAGAGGCACAGAGAGAGGGGTAAAATAACTTTGTTATTTCAAATCCAAACCCTGTGTTGTCTTAGTGCTGATTTAAATCATGTCAAGACAATTCTAATGAGAACCCACAACATAGGGTTTGAAGAACAATAAATGTAATATTGCATTTTGAAAAGCCTTCACTCCCTCTTATCTGATGCTCTGGCAAAAGGTATCATGCTGATTACAATATTGTTATTTTCTCCTTTTCCTTCAATGTCTCCTGTCCTATATTGCGCACATACTTCATCTTCCTCAAAATCATAAGTTGTTGTCTGCTGCAGTTTTCAAATAGGATCAATCTACAGTTTGACAATTTGATAATGGGTTAACCCATTCCCACACATTGACCCTTTTTGACACCCATAAGGACAAAGGCTTTGGAAAACATTGTGGAAAATGAAGAAAGCTTGTAACAAGCAGTTTCATTATCATTATCAACAATATTTTCTAATCCAAAATGCAAAGATTCTTAAAACTTCATCAACTTGAAACTGTCATCTGCAATACCTATGGTATCAAATTGGAACAGTTCAAAATCCAGTTGTTTGGTAATTTGACAATTAGAGAGATAGGGAAAGACAGATGGACAGACAAGGTATATCTTTTTTATCCTCTTAGACCAACCTCCCCTCCTCCCCCCCCCCACCCACCCCCCCCCCCCCCCCCCCCCCACCCTCTGGAAATGGAGGGGTCAGGATCAAAAGAGAAATTTTAACACCTTGCTTAATAACAGCAATACACAATATCGTACCTAACTGACTGAAGCAACCTGATATAGCAGTTATAAATTTAGAAGATATCTTGCATAAAAAATACCATATTTCCTACCTTTTCCATTTGTTTCTCAACCTGTTTTTTCCTCCTTTTTTTCAATAATTCTAATTTTCAAGGTATTTTTTCTGTCATGGAATACACAAACCGATTAAAAAATCTCTCGTCTAAGTAAAAATGTAAATAATTGCACGAAATTTACTCCTCTGTAACCCCGCCCACTCGAGCATACAGTAGTATTAACAGCTTCAGATACAATTTACTTCGATTAAAATCCCAATAATTGTAATAACTCTCTTAATATTCAAGCAAACCATATGTTGTGGGTACTCATTTGAATCGTCACAAAGAGACGATTCAAATGAGTACCCACAACATAGGGTTTGGATGAGGGATAAATGATTTAGGTCAGTGTGACGGACCAAAAACCGAAGCCCCAATAATTTCTTCAATGGACGATTATTTTCTGATGATGTGGCAGTTCGGTTTACGTGGGACCATTTTGGACACTACAATACTATAGGCAAATACTGGTGAAATAATATTGCCATTGTGTGCTTACAATTGTCCTACAGGGGGCTTGTCCTTTAACCCTTCTTCAGATAATCCCCATTTTTTTGTTTGTTTGTACCACATATTGATACCTTAAAAGAAAAATGCTTTGGAAAAACATTGTGGTAAAATGAAGAAATTGTTTGTGACAAGCAATTTCTTTATTTCCCACAATGTTTCATTCCATAAAAGACCAAATACTCAAACTACTTTTAACTGGAAATTGTCGTCTGAATCATTTTTGCCTTTTGATAAGTCTAAAATTTTGTTGCCTTATGATGGGTTAAGTAAGAAGATCCACCATATTTTTTCGAAAACGATTAGGATAAGGATTAATGGTTTTCCAAGGAATTTAATGACATTCAAAGCTGCTTCTTATCATTTATCCTCATCTATTTTTTCACCTCAAATACACATCAAAGCTTCTCTCCCTCTTAACCATTGATGATCATAATACTATATCTTTGGTTATGTTAAAAAATCATCAAAAATCTCGTAACTTCAGCTTGAATAACCTGTAAATACCTTATTTTTAACATGACTGACGAAGTGAAGTGCAAATTTCTTTTAAAGCCCTTTCCCAAACGACAAAATGTTAGAGAGCGCCAATTTCAAATGTGTTGCAGATAAATCGTTACCATTCACTAGTCATTGTAATTCCACTCACAGAAATAACTATAGTTTCTGATTATTTTTATGTCTCGGTTTAAAATACAAATAAATCTCTGCAATTCTGATCCATTGTTCAAGACCTTATTTCCAATTTTATTTACCCCCCAGGAGCCTAAAGGCTATGTACAATGAATTAATAATGGATGTTAATTAATATTCTAGTCCACAACTAGTTGACCCTTTTCCCAAACAAAACCTGGCTCTGGTTTCTTGAAAAAGAACTTCAGTACATACTCATAAGTACATGCTCAACTTCAATGGAATACTCTCCAACATTGAAGGGTATTTGATTGAAGTTCACATGGATTTCATGTGATTTGAGTACGGTGCTCAGATTTGAGTCTGAGAATGTACTTAAAGTTCTTTCGAGAACCAAGGCCAGGTTTTGACATCTTGAAAGGGCATGGGAAAATATTGAAGCAAAAGAAGAAAATGCTTATAATAAGCATTTACTCCTTTTGCTTCAATATTTTTCTATGCTAAAACATGCAAAACCTTTCACACTAATAATTCTTTCTTATGCAACCTACCAAATCGCGCAAACCTCAAATTGTGTTGCCTGGAAAGAATGCATACAGTGCTCCAGGAAAAGGGAACTTAATGAATTAGGAGATGATGATTTATCCAATAAATATACAGAAGTTTGCATTTTGACCATGTGTGAAGTACCACACTTCAGATTTTAAACATTTCTTCTTTCTTCATGATATTTTCACGTTATTGACAAAGATGTAGCAAATTCGTTTGCCTAGTCATGTTTTAACCCCTTCCCAAACAACAAAACTCTGCTTCTATTTGAAAACTGTTATCAATGATACAATGGACAACATGGAAGATAAAATTGGTATAAATTTTTTTAACAGAAAAACTGAGGCAAAAGAAGACAATGCTGGTCATCAGCATTGTCTTCTTTTGTGTCAATGTTTTCCTAAGCATATAATATAAGGGACCTCAAAACCCGGTCAAGTTTGGGAAGGGTTAATATTAAACAAATTGTGCCACGTTTCATGTATTGTAATTTAGTGAACCATTTCAAATTACTTTTACATCATTTCAACGTTATTCAAACAGATAGATATCTGACAAATTATTACAAAGGATCTAAAGGGCCAAACCCTGAAATCTAAGCCAACTGTGTTGAAATTTAATACAACGTTTGTCCCATCCCATGCATTTTTTTAGAATCTGTAACTTCATGCTATGTGACAGAATTTGGTTTAGCCAAATATTACCAAACAGCAAAGTTTTAGACTGATCCAAATTGAAAGATGGTGCAGGCGACAATTTCAAGAAAATGAAATCTTTCATTTTTTGGCGTTTATGGATTAATGAACACATCGTGAGAAATGAAGAAATTTATTGTGACTTGTAAGCAATTTCTTCATTCCCCACATTTTTTTTCTAAAGCCTATAAATTGTGAGGCAATAAAAAAAGTCACTATGTGAGAATGGGCCTAACATTGACAAAGGAAAAGGAATTATCGTAAATCATACATTTGCATATTTCCAGAATCTACTTATACTCAGCTGTTGCTTGAATATATTGACAATATGATATCACCTAGTTTAACCCATTGCAAAACGACAAGATTTTAGACTGGTCTAAATTCAAAGGTGTTGCAAATGACCATTTCAGGTGACAAAAAGTTTACATTTTTTGTTTTTTTTATGTAGAAAATATTGTGGAAAATTAAGAAATTGCTTAACAAGCAATTTCTTAATTTTCCACAATGTTTTTAAAAGCCTTTATCTTATTGGTCATCAGAAGTTGCATAGTGTGGTAATGGGTTAATTCTTTCCAAAACAATCCCTGGTTTTGAAGACCCTAACAATCATGGAGATATAAGAAGAGAAGAAAATGATGAAAACAATTATTTTCGCCTTTACTCTCAATGGTGAAAAACATTGGGGGATGGGGGGGGATAAAAATTGTGTTTTGTCTTATCTGGTTAGAAAACGTTGTGGGAAATGAAGAAATTGCTTGTCACAAGCAATTTCTTCATTTTTCGCAATGTTTTCTACAGCATTTATCTTGTTTGGCGATTAGGCATTATCATGTGGGTATGGTTTAAAGAATATTCAAGAGCTTTAACTCTTTCGCTGCCAAATTTCCTGGAATTATGCTATTTCCAGTGCCAATTTTATTTAAACTTCATAACAGGGCTTATCAGTTTATAATATAGTAAAATTATTATTTGATGAATTTTAAGCTGAAACCCTCAGGAATGATTGCACATAAACTATTTTGTTGAATAGCATACTTTTTATCAGGCAGTTTGATCAGATGACCCTGACCTTGACCTTGAATGACCTAATTAAGCTATTGTTTTGAAGTCGCCAAAAGGCGACATTGGCAGTCTCGTAATAGGTCGCCAAAAGGCGACATTGGCAGCGAAAGAGTTAAAAGGCATAATACACCAATATGGGCCGTCTGTAGAGCAAGGAATCAGGTCAGTGTCCTTTTGCCAAGAATTGAGCTGCAAATTAACAGGAATGTTATGAGCTAAATTCCAATAGATCTCGTTAAGTTCACATTGTCCGTTAAGTTCACATTGTCCGCTATTGGCAGCCTGTTTATTACCCTGTTTACAAGATTGTTCCATTAGTGGTAAAAGCATAGACATTTTTATGATGTAACCACAGACTGGTCATCATCACCTGCGAAAAATGTTCAAGAATGCATTTCTGCTTCTAGAACTTTAAATGGCACGTTTAGAACTGTTCTAGAACAGTACTAGAAGTGCCATTTAACATTCTAGAACAGTTCTAGAACAGTTCTGGAACTTTTGAAAATGAACTTAACACAGGAGATGTAACAATTAGCTGCTTTTCAACAAGTTCTGCTAAAAGACAGAAGACAATTATGAATGGTTTCTATTGACCCTCAGAACCAGTCCGAATGGAGAGGACCATTGCGAGGCAGCACAGTGGATAACCCACGTGACTTTTGGGAAGCGTTAACACCGAAAAATTGTCCGCTTCAAGGTATGTTTTGCTTAATTTCTCAGCTTACACACTATTGATTTTGATGAGATAAAGTGCATGGAACGCGCATATGAGAGGGCTATCCCCGTTTGTAACTCACTCTGCTCCGAATTCCGTGGTTTCTTCAAACATTCAAGCGAAGGTTTTTTTCGGTGCATGTGAACGCTTCCCACTTTCGTTTTTCACTTACAAACACTTTGGCTCGAATGTTTGAAGAAACCACTGGATTTGGAGTGGAGTGAGTTAGAGCCTGGAATAGCCCTCTCAAAGGCGCATTCCGTGCACTTTATCTCATCAAAATCAATAGAGTTTAAGCCGAGAAATTAAAGAAAACATACCTTGAAGGGGACGATTTTTCCGTGTGGACGCTTTCCAAAAGTCACATGGGTTACCCACCGTGCACGGCAGACCTGATGCATTTTCCCTAAATTTTCACTGTAAAATAAGGAAAATTCGGCACTTTTGGCCAACTTTGGGAGGGCTTAGACCCCACTAGCCCCAGCCCCCCCCCCCCCCCCCCCCCCCCCCACCCCCCCGTTCCTACGGGCCAGCATCAAACATTAATTGTAGGTGATATACACATATGGTTATCATTGATTTTTATATGACACAAAGCAAGAGGAAAAGAACATAAATTTTAATATTGAGGGAAAAGCTAGGATAAATACTGGATATCGAAATTTCAAGCTTTTTTTCTTATCCTTTTCTTTTATTTTCATTTTTTGTGTGTCAAATTTCATTGTTAATCCATTTATTAACTAATATAACTTGAATCAAAATTTAGGACAAACTAAATCATGACAGAAGCTGCATTTATTGCTTTGGCTGCACTTAGAGAAACTTTAAAGAAGAAGTGAAATACTTTTATCAGTATATGGGTCCATTTCCTTAATGTTTTCTGAACTTTCCATTGCCTCTTATGGACATGTAATACTTCAGCCCTAATTGTCCAAACGCCAGCTGTCAATCAAAACTATGGATAAGCCAATGGCAGTGTTGAATCTAGAGGGGGCAATGGCCAAATTGACCCCCTAAAATCCAAAATGACCCCCTTCAGAACCAAGCCTGGGCCCAAATGACACTCTTTGTTCAGTTGGATGACCCCTTCGACCAAGAGTTGTGGGCCTACCCGTAGGGCCCCCCTGGATGGCACAGCTAGATTCAACACTGCCAATCACTGTGTATAACCGTACAGTGAGCCAAACCGGAAGTGCCACCGACTGTACGCACAAATATCACTAGTTCACATCGATAAACAAATTGGGTCACGTTTTCATATCGATATTGATGAAAGCCGAGGAATCGGATCTAAACGCGGTTTTCGATGTTGATGAGCGGAATTAAACGTTGTTCAGCCTGGGTGATTATTTTTATGATAGTATGTATACTTTACCCATCAAACAGAAATTTCGGTTGCAAATCACTGACTTTTCATTTTCCCAGCCCATCAAATTTGTGTTTCCAATGTCATATTTCGTTACTGAGTGCATGGATTTTGATGAAACACGCACAGATAGACAGGCCAATCTTTTTTCTTGAAGTCCTATGTCCCTGTTTTCGCCTAGTTATTATACACTCCTGAGTATTTAGCGAAGAAGTACACCCCTGTCTTCCGACTGACTGTACGACTAGCGACAAGTGTACAGAATCACTAGTCAACAACCTGTCGCCAAACAACTGTACGACTAGTGTCACCATAACAATGTATTGATGGGCTGGATTTCGTTACTCTAGTCAATTGCTTTGTAGTTTTGTGTTTATTTTTTCTTAGGAAATGTAAGCAGAGGGTATTAGGCATTTAATTAACAGCTTTATTCTTCATTTCAATATGCATTCTTTCTCCCTAAACCAGCAACCCCTTTGTTAATTGAGGCTTTTTAAATATACATGTACTCAATATACCTCACGAGAAATTTTTCTGGCAGAGCAGCCCATGCTAATCGAATGGAAAGCTCTGCCAGGTCAATTCTCCGTCTGCTATACATGTATCAAGCAGGCATTCTGAGTATGAGTGATGGCCAGACACTATGTCTCTAGGTCAAATAATCTGAGTGATCTTCTTTCAAATAATCAAGTCAGTATTTTTCGGTAAAAATCGAAAGTGGATAGAGTTCACGTGCACAGTAATTTTTTTTGCTAGATTGTTAGAAGAAACCACTGGATTCGGGGCAAAGTCGAGTTACAACCTGGAATGGCCCTCTCAAATGCACGTACGGCGAACTTTATCTCATCTAAATCCATAGAGTATAAGCTGCGAAATTATATTCGTATCATTTAATTTATTAATGTAGATTGTCAAAACAAGTGATTGTTTCAAGAATGGTAAAGGGCAGTTTAATATGGATCAATAGTAGTATCAAATACTGTAACGATAATGTTTCTTTGTTAGAATCTTCCATAGCATTTGTTTACATCACCCTCTGGCATTGCTCTATTCAGTTAATTCGAAAAAAAAATCATTTTTAGCGAGCCAGAGCTCAATGCGAAGTGTGCTTAAGTCACAGCCCTAGTTTTGCCGTCTGGTTGGTTACAAAAAATTAACACCTGGTATATTCCCCATCCTGTCCCATCTCCCCTTCTTTCAACTTGGATCTGGTGATGGATTTAGTGCTTTTATGATCCTCTCCTGTCTCAATATTTTCCATAAATGATGTGTATTACACAATATTTTCTGTTCAACATCCATTTTGTCAACCGCAACAGCTTTTAATCCTTTCACAAACGACAAATTTTAGGACAATCAACTTCAAAAACTGCCACAAATGACAAAATGGATGTTAAATATAGGCTTTGTGTAAAATATATCACAGAAAATATTAAGGCAAAAGGAGAAAATGCTGATTATCAGCATTTGATTATCAGCATTTTCTTCTTTTGTCTCAATGTTTTCCAAAGCCTATTGTATTAGGGACGTCAAAACCAAGTCTTGTTTGGGAAAGGGTTAAATTGGGAAAATTGTGTAGTTTGGAAAAGAGCTGATTTGATGTTTTCTATTATTTTTCAGTGGACTGTATGCAAAACAGGTAAACGAGAAGTTCAAGGACAGACACAAAGATCATCATCACCTGCATTGCTTTTAAGATGCCTGTTACTGTTAGATTTAAGAATTGAAAGGAACAGGACATGTCAATTGTTTTTTAATTATGGGCTGAACACGTATTGCAGCTATCAGGAAATTGAAGAAAACAAAGGACGGAAAGAGGACAAGGACTTCAACTGAAAAAGTGCTCTTTATATTCCATAATTCCACAAATATCTACGTCACAGCATAAACAGTTGTGGGTGAACTGGCTGGTGTTTTGTGTTTTTCCTGTCTTTTTAAAAAGAACAAACTAACCAATATTGAAAACAATCCATGACAGGATGTCTAGTTGGCCTTTAACCCTTTCCAAACAAGACTTGGTTTGACGTCTTTTATAGAAAAAGTTAGGGAAAACATTGAGGGAAAAGAAGAACATGCTGATAATTAGTATTTTCTCAATTTGCCCCAATGCTTTCTGAGTTTTATTATTTACACACATTACCTTGAAGATCCATTTTGTAGTATGCATCAGCTTTCAAACTTTAACCTATTTTGGCCGTTTGGGAAAGGGTTAAATATAGAATTAATAAGTTCTAACATTTAATGTCAGCTAAAATATTTGCAAGAGTGTAAAAACCTTTTCGAACCAATACCTAGTCTGGTTCCCTGTCGTACTATGTATTTTAGTATGTCAGGCACTCACTAAACATGGCTGCCCCCAGTGGTGTAATTTGATTACAATGATAAAGAGCAAAGTTCTTTAATTTTGTGAGCAAAGAAGGGTCATTAGAAGAGTAGATAGGTTTCGGTGTATTTCTAACTCTAGCAATAAAAGTTTTACATGACCTCAACGCTAACCCGAGATAAAACGATTTTAAATTATGTACATGAAAACTATATAACGGCAATTTGGAAAAATCACATATCAGTTGTCCGGTTAGCTCAGGGTAGAGCGTCTGATTTGGGTTCAAGAGGTCCCTGGTTCGAATCCCAGGAGTGAAACATATTTTAGTTACCCCCCCCCCCCCCCCCTTTCTTTTTACATTTTTCATACCAAATGGTTCTAGAGATTGCAAAGACGTAATAAAAACGCAATTACCAAAAGCTTCTGCAGACGACAAAACGAATGTTGAGATTTGATAAGATTTGTGTATGATATAATACAGAAAATATTGAGGTTAAAAGGAGAATCTGCTGGTTAGGATAAATGCTTTGGAAAACATTGTGGTAAATGAAAAATTGCTTGTGACAAGAAATTTCTTCATTGCCCACAATGTTTCTACCCCGAAAGACCAAAAATTGCTTGGAATTGTCGTCTGCAACCAGTCTAGTTTAGCAGTTTGGTAATGGGTTGAAATGGGTACACTTTTGATCAAAATCCCCTTTCTAAGCCCCATTCCCTATCCTTGTTTTAAAAAAAACATGGATCTGGGCATGATTTCCTTTGGACTGAACATTATGTTTCATAAACTTTAATTTCTTATGTTACTAATGTCTTCAAACCCTTTGCCAAACAAAACATGGTTTTAATGTCCCTAAGAGAATATTCAATATGCTTGGGGAAACATTGAGGCAAATGAAGTAAATGATGGTCATCAACTTTTCTCTTTTTGCCTGAATATTTTCCATGTTCAACTTCTAGTGAACACAAAAACTATTAGTCTCAACAACCATCTTGTGTCCTGTAATGCATTCAAATTGAAATTGTTTGAATTTCTTTACTGTTGGGAAACAGTTAACCGAGAAAAAGACTCATGTTAGTCTCTGGATATTTTTCAGAGGAAACACAGGGTTGTCATGTCTGTTTGTCTCTCCACCTAAGTACTACACCAAGTTCTCCTGTAGCAGCAAGCCAACGTCCCTTGACCGAGTTTGTTAAGCCCACATCCAAGTACTCCTCAACAGACCACAGACACATTGAATTGACAGATAGCCTTGTGCAGTACATAGCGAGTGATCATGTACCATTATCAGTAGTTGACAACCCGTTCTTCAAATCCCTAGTGTCCAAACTTGATCCAAGGTTCCAGCTTCCTAGCCGAAAACATTTGTCGACAAACCTGCTCCAAGCCAAGTCAGATCAAGTGTCCGATGTATTGAGTACCAGTCTACAGACAGCCCCTAGTATCTGCTTGTGACAAGCAAGTTCTTCATTTCCCTAATGTTTTCCTTTATTAAAAAAAAACAACAAAAAACAACAACAAAAAACAACAACAACAACAACAAAAAAACAACAAATGAAATTTGATATACTTGAAATCGTCGTCTACAACATCTTTGAATGTATTCTAAGCCTTTGCTGTCTAGTAATGGGTTACGGTAGTCAACTCCTAATGAGATTCACGCGACGTCGGATTTTGTTGGAGTGACGTTAACACTCGTACAATATTTCATCTATACGGAAACGTTATGAGTTAGAAAAAGTCGGCACTTCCCACCAACGAATGTTAACGATGTCCTCCGATAAATTCCGAAGTTACCTGAATCTTTTTAAGGGTGGACAACTTTAAGGAATAAAATGCCAGTAACAAGCGCCTTTACACTCATGCGAAATACCAGGAGTCTGGTCTGTTCATGTTCATCTATACACCGACCTCCAAAGATAGCAAAACACATTGTCATTCGTTCTTTGTTCTCAAATGCTTTCTTGTTTTAGCTCCACTGGCTGTCATGCCAGCGGGTTAGTGTCATGGCTGTGTGTCCGTCGTCTGTCTGTCAGTAAACTTGTTCAAATCCTTTTCCATGCACGATCTGGTTTCGACCGTTTTAACGTCCAAAATAGAGAACATGTGGAAAATCATCGAGATAGAAGAGGAAAATGTTGAGATTTCAACCTTTTCTTTATTTACCTCGACAGTTTTTGAGCAAAACGTTACATCTATCAGGGCTCGAATTTCAAGTAGCATACTGGCAATTTGATAGTCAAAATTGAAAATTGCTAGTGATTATTTCTGCAACATGATTTTTTCGCAAGTAAAATAAATGAAGACAAGAGGCCCAGAGGGCCTTATCGGTCACCTGAATCAAATGAGCAGACACAGTTAAGGAAAATGTTAAAAGTTAACTAATAGCGCACCCCCCAGCACCACCATTTCTTGACAGTTTTTTTTTTCTCTTGTACAAACTTATTTAAAGACTCAAATACCAAAAGTGAATTCAATCCAACAATAGAACATTTCTTAATATGTACCCTATTTACCCCCTTTTGGCCCCTTTTGGGGCCTCAAAGGGAGATAACTCCATGATTTGTATAAATCTGAAGCGGCTTCCCAATGGGATGCTTCCTGCCAAGTTTGGTATATCTGTCTCAAAAAAATGTAGAAAATGTTCAAAGTTTAGTAATAATGCGAACCCCTCCCATCCCCGATCCCCAGCACGACCATTTATTGACAGATTTTTTCTCTTGTAAAAACTTTGTAGTCCTTGCCCTAAAGACTTTAACTTCCAAATGTGTATTCAATGCAACAGCCGGTTCATGAGAAGAAGATTTTTTAAGATGTACCCTATTAACCCCCTTTTTGGCCCTTTATGGGACCTCAAAGGGAGATAACTCCATGATTTGTACAAAATCTGAAGCGGCTTTCTATTTTAGGATGCTTCCTGCCAAGTTTGGTTGAAATCCGTCCAATGGTTCTTAATAAGAAGTCGAAAATGTTAAGTTAACTAATAACGCGACCCCCCTCACATCCCCCATCCCCAGCACGGCCATTTCTGGACGGATTTTTTTCTCTTGTACAAACTTTGTTGTCCTTACCCTAAAGACTCTAAATACCGAATGTGAATCCAATCCAACAGCCAGTTCATGAGAAGAAGATTTTTTAAGATGTACCCTATTTAACCTCTTTTAGGCCCCTTATGGGGCCCCAAAGGGAGATAACTCCACGATTTGTACAAATCTGAAGCGGCTTCCCATGGGGATGCTCCCTGCCAAGTTTGGTTGTAATCCGTCCAATGGTTCTCAAGAAGAAGTCAAAAATGTTAAGTTAACTAATAACACGACCCCCACTCACATCCCCCATCCCCAGCACGGCCATTTCTGGACGGATTTTTTTCTCTTGTACAAACTTTGTTGTCCTTGCCCTAAAGACTCTAAATTCCAAATGTGAATCCAATCCAACAGCCGGTTCATGAGAAGAAGATTTTTTAAGATGTACCCTATTTAACCCCTTTTAGGCCCCTTATGGGGCCCCAAAGGGAGATAACTCCATGATTCATACAAATCTGAAGCGGCTTCCCATGGGGATGCTCCCTGCCAAATTTGGTTGTAATCCGTCCAGTGGTTCTCAAGAAGAAGTCGAAAATGTTAAAAGTTAACGGACGACGGACGACGCACGACGCACGACGACAGACAAAACACGGTCGCAATAGGTCACCATGACCTTCGGTCAGGTGACCTAATAAAATAGGGAACGATTTTATTCAGTAAACAGTGACGAAATTTCGGACAAACAAATAGTATATCGTGGGTGTCGCTATAAAATCGCATAGCTACAGCTTGATTCAAACCGTAGTTACGACATTTTGTAACAACGCCGACGGTTTGTCAATACATATAACATTTAACCCAGTCTATGTGTAGCACAAATTTCATTGATACTAGAGACAGGGTTATTTGCGAGTGTATTTCTCTTTTTGTTATTGGTTTCAAGAGCCACTTGCAGAATATTGCAAGTCAATTTTTTATGGAAAATCTAACCCTGTCTATCCTAGCTTTCTTTATTAACATCGAATAAATATGTCACCTGCATTAGCTTCCAAATTGGAAAAATCCTATGTTTTGCCTTTTCGGAAAGGATCAACTGTACGATAAAATGCTTCATTATCTAAGCTTTTCTTACAACCTGTCGCACGTCCTTATAAAATCTCCGAAGACGCACGATTTATAAAGACGCACGACGGGTTGTAAGAGAGGCTTAAAACATGTACAATCAGGTTTAAGGTATGAATCTCTTTCGTGGAAAAAGCGCCTTCTTTGTGATTATTTTTGGAATCTGTTTAATTTCCACACGTCACACGCACGTCTATCGCAAGAGCTCAGTTCTTCTGTCTTGCGTACTCCTGGCGTTCTAAAAGACGCAGAATGATCGTAGCAAAGAATTCTACGGTATATTCTTTGCTACGTGCAGTCTGCGTCGTGGTTGCGTCCTCCGAAATCGCATGTTGTACGTGCGTGCATCGCACGACTATACGTAAGTTTAGACGCAGAATGCACGCGGGAGCACGTACGACCGGCTTCAGCACTCTTACAACTGGTCGTACGTGCGTCTGCGTGCGGCCTGCGTCTAAAACGTAGGCATCGTTGTGCGATGCATGCACGTGCAACATACAATTTTGGTGGACGCAACCACGACGCAGACTGAACGCAGCAGAATCTCCGAAGACATACGATTTATAAAGACGCACGACGGTTGTAAGAGAGGCTAAATGAAGGTTGAATGCCACGTTCAATGCTGGTGGTTTGCCAACCCTTTCCAAAACGAGACCCGGATTTGTCATTCTTAGTATAAAAGGCTTGGTAGACAGCGAGACAAAAGGAGAAAAGGTCCCAAACAGCATTTTCTCCTATTGTCTCAATATTGTCTGTGCTAGATTGCACACAAATCTTAAAATCTTCATCAACATCTGATTTGTCGTCTGCAGCAAAAAGCTACGGATAGTGGACCTTGTACATTTGAATCCCTATTCAACCGGTCATCAATGCGACACATTGTTTCGTTGCGACTTGCTTTTGTACTCTCATTTTCAGCGACGTTTATTTTCAAGGATTGAAAAAGTATCTCGTACACTTAATTTGAATGCGATTAAACATTGTTTTAGCGAGGATTAGACGACATGGCGCGACTTAAATACGACAGAAATGATTACTTAATAGTTTGGCAGACCCCGAGATCTGCGAAAAAATACAAAAAATATTGTTGTGTACCTTAGGTATATGTCATTTTTAAACGGTTCTGATGGAAACTGTTCTTATTGCCAATGAAATTAACTTAGATGCGTTATAATTTACTTTAAAACTTCATTTACAACAGTTTTTAAGTGCTATTAAAATACACAAATATTTGTTATTTTCCTTGGTTACGCTCATGAATATTCATATTTTACCCATGAATATGTAATTTCGAATACAGTTGGTCCACACCGTCCTGTGATCGATGGCCTTAGCGCAGTTGGTAGCGCATCTGACTCTTACTCGAAAGGTCCCGGGTTCGATACCCGGCCGCGGCAAATATCCTTTCTGACAAAAATGTCCCTCTCCAATGGTTTGATATCGTTAACCTATGTTGGCGAGCAGCTAGAGGCTTGGTTACGGTGTTGTGGCAGTACTAGTATGAGAAAAAACAGGTGCCTATGGTTAGGTGCTCCAGCCCCCGCCATATGACCATAGCAACTGAAAACGGCGTAAAACCCCAATAAATCAAACCTAAACATGTATTACATACTGGACACTAGTCATACAGTAACGAAGAACTAGTCGTACGGTAACGAAAAACATTTTGGAAACTAGTCGTACAGTTGTTGCCAACAGGGTGGTTGTTTTCAGTAGGCTTTTTTTTCAAATATCCGAGCTCCCGTTGCAAAACGGAGAATTGGGTTTTCTAAATGGTAGATTAAACGACTTTTCCATCAGTAAAACACTATGTATTGTGTGTCGAAACATATCTTTCGGGAGAAAAATATGTCACAACCACGGCCAAAATGGAACGAAACTCGGTGATTGCGAGTGCTAAATCCTGATTTGGAGACAAATGCGCCGTTTCAGGGCGTAACGAAGAACTTAAATGATAGGTATGTTCAGTTCGCCATTTATAGTCGCAAACCGCGTTCAAAAGCGATGAATAGATAAAAAGTTACCTCGATACGAAAAAAATGACTGTTGAATTATTTGAGGTGAACTAGTGATATTTGTGCGTACAGTCGGTGGCACTTCCGGTTTGGCTCACTGTACGGTTATACACAGTGCAATGGACGATCAGAAAGATGTCATGCCCAAATTATTCTTTGTTACAAGTGTTATTGCATCGGTTTATCAGAACAGAACAGAACAGTTTAATTGGTAAATAAAGACTTGAACACTACGGTTCCTAGTCTTAGCACAATTTCAATATGCATTTATCGACTGACAATCAAAACAATCGACATGCCAATGGCAAAGAATTTTGTGCTAAAAATAGACTGGGTTAACTGTTATGTTTTGATAAACCGTCGGTGTTGTTATAAAATCTCGTAACTACGGCTTAAATCAAGCCGTAGTTACGAGATTTTATGACAACGCATACGAAATACTATTTTGTTTGTCCGAATTTACGTCATGATTAACTGGATAAAATCGTTCCCTATTAACGATCACATCCCCATTGTTTGTCTTAAATTCTGTGTTGGGCGGAGCGATCTGTCGACTGGCGTTTGGTCAATTGGGAGGGGGTTAATGAGATGCAAGGAACCAACACCATAGATGTATTTCCGATTATACAGTCTTCATTCAACCCTTTCTCACACAACAAATTTTCAGACTTCACCAGCTCCAATGGCAAATAATTTTTTGCTACAAATAGACTGGGTTTACGTTATGTTTTGATGAATAGTCGGTGTTGTTACAAAATCTCGTTACTACGGCTTGAATCAAGCCGTAGTTACGAGATTTTATAACAACACCCACGAAATACTATTTGTCTGTCCGAAATTACGCCTTTGTTAAGTGGAGAAAATCGTTCCCTATTCAAAGGTGATGCCCTCTACATTATTAATCATACTAAATATGCAAAATGTGTATTTTTAAGGCACGGAAAACATTGATAGAAAAGGAGAAAATGCTGTTTATCAGCATTTTCTTCTTCTTACTCGATAATTTTCCAAGCCTTCTTGACAAGGGACATCAACTTTTGCTTGGGAAAGGGTTCGGTATGGAATACATGAATAGGTGAACTGTAACGATATTTACCTGTGTCATGGCAAACTGCAGGTTCATGGACGCCATACTGAATAAAGTCAATCAATCAATCAGAGAAAATAGTTAAATACCCAACAGCAAAAAGCACTGAATTGTCAATAAACTTTGACACAAAAGGAGAAATATATAATTGTTTCACTGTAGAGGCCTTGAATGTATCGAGACACATCAATTTTTAACTTTTCCCGAACAATTGCTAGTTTTGATGTCTATTAACCCTTTCCCAAACGACAAAATTTTAGGGCGTTCCAATTTGAAAGATGCTGCAGACGACAAAATGGGCATTGAATAATAAAGGATTTGTGTACAATATAGCTAGGAAATATTGAGGCAAAAGGAGAAACTGCTGGTTATCAGCAGTTTCTTCTTTTGTCTCAATGTTTTCCCAAGCCATTTCTACTAGGGACGTCAAAACCAGGTCTTGTTTGGGAAAGGGTTGAATAATCATTTCTGTACAAAGCATTATGGATAAAGAAGAAAATATTTATGACTGACACTTTCTCCATTTTCCTCAATGTTATATTAAAAGCCAAAAGTGTAATTTGAGTTAGCAGAGAAAGGATTCAATATGAATTAAAGATATCTATAATCTATGAATGTTCATTGTTGTCAAAATTTTGTTTAAAATATGACATAAATGCTCCTAATATTAAATATGAGACTACAAGCGACATTCTTTTTACCAAAATGTTTCGAATATCCATGACTTACTTATACTTTAAATCTAAGCAGCTAAAACATGAATTTAAAATAAAATATTTGACCAGAACCGATTTATTTGGAAGCGAATAAAATATGAATAATCTTTTTTTAAAACACTTCTGTGTAACAGTCCAAACAGCACAAAAATTAATGTAACTATACCATATGCCAGGTGCACACGCAATAACCTTAATTTAAATCATCTTCAAAAATATGATTTCAAAAGAAACAATTTTTAATTAATTTCAAATTATTAAAACTTCAAAACAAAACACTGCATGACAAAATACATCTACCAAACTAATACAGAATACAAAACTATGCATTAATTGTTAGTGATAAATTAAGATGAACTGACTTATGACAGTTTGACCCTTTACAAAGCAACACCTGATTTTGATGTTGCTTCAAAAATACAAAGAAAACACTTGGGAAAATATTGAGACAAAAGAAGAAAATGCTGCTAACAGCATTTTCTTCTTTTGTCTCAATTTTTTCTGTCCTATTTTCTATACAAATTCTATCTTTTTTTAACATATACCGTATATTTTGACATCTGAAGCAACTATCCAATTAGACGACCCTACAATTTTGTAGTTTGGGAAAGGGTTAACAAACGATGTCAACAAAATGTCCCCTGAAACCCACATGAAACAAATAGGCAGGTTTACGTATAATCGTACGTCAAACACAAATGAACAAATTGTGATGTGGCAATCTGTCCCGTATTTATAAACTTCTGTAAACTTTGAGTTTGTGCAAAACAATTGTAAGTAGTTTGTGCAAAACAACTGTAAGTATACCTTTATGTGACATGTCATGCAAAAAAGGACCATCTTGATCCATAAATTCCTTCACATCGAATTTGGAAATCAGATCAAATGAAGTAAAGATTTCCTCTATCCCAGACAAGATCCCAGTATATGATGTCTTTTTTTTTTAAACTGTTAAGGAAAACATAGAGACAAAAAAAGTGAATGCTGATTACCAGCATTTTCTCCTTTTGCATTTCCCTCAAATCTAATGCCTGTCATTTCCCTCGCATTGTAATGAATTTTGTTTATCTCGCATGTAAGCTGGACATGTTGGATTTTTGAAAAATTAACTGATAAAAAAGTTATTGAAGATAAACCAAAATTTTGGTTTATCTTCAATAACTTTTTTATCAGTTGATTTTTCAAAAATCCAACATCTCCAGCTTATTCCTGGCATTTCCCCGCCTTCTCTGCTTCAAACCGAATTCGAATTGGTCAAGTATTAAACAAAAGATGTCCCCCGACAACGTAACTCGCCTATATGGGAGCTTGTCACAAAAACAGCCAAATTTTTTAAAGTAGGTCAAACTCCAAGGTCAAGGTCACAAGGTCAATGGTCATGGTCCCAAATGAAAGGTCTTGGCAGGAGGTATCCATGTATAAAATATCAAGGCTCTATCAATAATAGTGCATGAGATATAGGCCAGGTTAAATTTTTTCAAAAGTAAGTCAAACTCCAAGGTCAAGGTCACTAGGTCAAAGGTCATGGTTCCAAATAAAAGGTCTTGTCGAGATGTATCCAAGTATGAAATATCAGGGCTGCATCTCTAATAGTGGCTGAGATATAGACCAGGTTAAAGTTTTTCAAGTGAAGACGCGACGGAACGGGACGCCTACACTAGGGCTGTGACATTAGCTCCCCGGACATAAAGTCCGGGCTTGCTAAAAAGATATTGAAGACTTATCGGAAATTTTGAGTCACATTATTATATACCGTGACATTTCTGGGTGTGTCCCTTTTTCTTTGATATTCAAATGGCATGCACTTACAGTATTTTTGCACTGACCTATCACATTCTAGAATCATTGCTATATGCAAGAATGATGTACAAAGACAATCACTCGTATATTCATACCTAAGACAGTTTAGCTTATAACTCTTCAATTTTTCCATTCAAAGGCAGCTACTGGTTTATGACAATGCATTAAGTAAGGAATGATTGTCTCAAGCTGTTGTATTTTATAATCCTGCGCCTTCTGTTTCCTACCCACGTCAATATCATATTCAAATTCATTGTCTTAATCCTTTCCCAAACAAGAACTGGTTTTGACGTCCCCTAAGAAAATACTTGGGAAAACATTGAGGCAAGAGCAGAAAGTGCTGATGATCAGCACTTTCTGCTATTCCCTCAATATTTTCTGAGCTATTAATTATGTACACAATTCCTTTCTTTAGCAACAATGATTTTGTCGTCTGCAGCGACTTCAAATTTGGAGCACCATAAATTTTTGTTGTTTGGGAAAGGGTTAATCCTTTCCCAAATACTAACAATATTTGACACCTCACAAGATAAATGCTTTGGTTGATTGAAATGGGTTTAATGCTTCTTTCAACTACTATATAATTAAAGCTTTGGAGAACTGTTGGAACTGAAGAAATTGTGACAAGCCATTTTATTATTTCCCACAATCATTTCTTCCCTAGATGAGAAAGACCAAAAATGTATGATTTTATTTATTTGAAATTGCCGTCTGCACTATATTTGAATTAAGACAAGTATAAAAGTTTGCTCTCTGGTATTGGGTAAATCCTTTCCTAAACAATCCTTCCCTTGAAAGAAAGGGCTTGGAAAAAGTTGAAACAAAAGGATAAAATGCTGTAAAGAAGCACTCTATTTTTCGTCCTCAATATTTTCACAATTATAATTATCATACTGAGGCATTTTTATGATTCCTTCTGTTGTATCATATGAAAGGATTCTACCCTAGTTTTAAATTCTCGTGTAGTGGGAACAAATTTCAGAACATGGACTTCAGTGTCACTTGATAAAATTCACACCAACTTGCACATTTTGCATAACTACAGATAAGAGGGGTATCATAAAATGGCCTTTCAAAATGCAACAATTCAATCATCGTTCATCCAATCCTATGATGTGGGTACTCATTGGAATCGTCTCATCGAGACGATTCAAATGAGTACACACAAAATAGGGTTTTGACACATAAAATAGGGTTTTGATTTGAAATAAGAAATTTAGAATGCCTTCACCTCATCTTATTTGTTACTGTGCATTTCAATTTTGATCTTGAACCTGATAACCTGAATCAACTTCAAACAGATTTTATTAAACAGAACAATAATCAGAATACCTTCCAAAAGAATGAACTGTATTTGTCTTATTTTTCCACAAAATGTTTAAAATATTGTAAAAAAAACACCTTATTTGGATGTCCCAAATAATGAATGCTTAAAAAGGAAAGTATTAGGAAAAAATTACTGATGAGCTAGTTTTATGCTTTTGGTAAAATGAATTATGCTGTCTGCATCTCCCTCCCCGTCACTTCAGTTTGGACCAACATTAATGTTGTTTCACTGTTCAGTAACTAATGGTTAACCCATTACCAAATGACAAAATTTTAGGGTAGTCTAAATTCAAAGATCCTGCAGACAACAATTTCAAGTGAAAGGAATTTTTCATTTTTGGGTACTTTTGGATGAAAAACATTGTGGGAAATGAAGAAATTGCTTGTTACAAGCAATTTCTTCATTTTCCATGATGTTTTTCATGGCCATTATTTCGTGGGGAGTCAAATAGATACTGTGTGGTAATGGGTTAATGAAAAACTTTGCGACATAATTATTGCAAGGAAGTAGATTACTGATGATATTACGCTTCTGAATTATGAATTACATGCAAGGGAAATAACCTGGTATTTACTACTATAGTTCAGATTTCTATACTGATGATAACCTCCCTTTGTATCCAATCTTGCTATTATTGTCTATGGATTTAACCCATTCCCAAACATTGACGCTTTTTGACGCCCTTTGAGATTAAAGCTTTAGAAAACATAGTGGAAAATGAAGAAATTGCTTGTGACAAGCAATTTCTTCATTTCCCACAATTTTTTCTACCCCAAAAGACCAATAAATATGAAATTATATTCTCTTGAAATTGTCGTCTGCATCATCTTTGAATTTGGAACAGTCCAAAATTTTGTCGTCTGGTAATGGGTTAACATGGCTTACAGACTTCCAGAAAGTTGTCAGTCAGACATGTCTGACAAATGCTTTGTCAGACTGGCATTTTCCAGCTCTCTGACAGTCAGACTGTCTGACAGTCCTGCAGGTGTCATATTAGCCTAAACGACCAACAATTGACAGTTTAACCCTTTCCCAAACAAGACCTGGTTTTGACATCCTTAATAGAAAAGGCTTGGGAAAAACAAAACATTGAAACAAAAGAAGAAACTGCTGATAACCAGCAGTTTCTCCTTTTGTCTCAATACTTTCTGTGCCATATTTTACACAAATTTTATCTTTAATAACATACATTTTGTCATTAATTTGTGGCAGTTTTTGAAGTGGATCATTCAAAATTTTGTCGTTTGGGAAAGGGTTATAAAGAATTTCCTCTTTCCATCAAGGATTTCTTTGCAATTTATTGTATACATTGTATTTACTATTTCTAGTAACATTTGCTTTCGTTAAAATAGTCCTTCGGTCTGAAAGTACAAGTACAGTTTGCATGTTTTTGCCTATTTTCTTGCATCGCCGTGTTTCAATTTTGGGTGTATTCGGGTGGAAAAATTTCATTGAAAGGTGGCTTCAACATTTTGTTATGAAAGTAAACAAGGGTGGTTGCCTCCCTGGATTCCATCCTTTGATATCGCTAGTCTGTAAACTAAGGCTTAGTTCGGGCGCTAACTATAGTGGCCATAGTTTGACGATAGTTCACTAAAACTCGAAATAGTCCGACCACAGTGACGTCATTTTCAAACTATAGTTGAACGATGAAAAATCGATGGTCAGTCTGGATCCAATATGGCTGACAATGGTTGGTATTTGGTAAGATTGCTGCTTTTACGTATGATGAGTGTTTTTGCGATGGTTTTGCTATGCTGTGATCCACTTTCTTCGCCAGAAGAACAATTTAGGTGCACTCCGCATTTTTCCGTCACATTTATTGGCTGACAGCCGTTGTATTTACTCACTTTTGGCGAGGTCAGGTATCGACTGCAAGGTACCAATAGCTGGACGGTCCAGATTTCGTGATATAGGACCCAACGTTGCTTATTTTTAACTTTTTTTACATATTTTTATTTGAACAATTCGTCAGATTGGTCTAGAACAGTCACGATCTAGAAACGATCTGGAATGCGCCAGGGTTTTCCCTGAGCATGAGAATTTGGGGGTCATTGTGACCCCCCCTTGCCTTCAAAGTTAGGGGTAATTTCTACTATTTTGTGGGTCAAATGCCCTAGGACTTAAGTTTCATACGAAAATCTGGATTTTGAAACTTGCGTCATTAATGACCCTCAGGTAAATTTTTAAGGTGGCATTTGTTTTGAAATTGTGACAATGACGCATGATTTGTGCGTCATGGAAAACCCTGATGCGCCATCTTGGTTGACTGGTTTAGCGTTTTCGTGACTGTAGTAACTAGATGTAGTGACGTTGGGTAGAAACACGACCATGTGCATGGCTAGCTCAGTGGTTAGTGCGTCCGACTAGTAATCCGGGGGTCGTGGGTTCGAGTCCCACGTCGGGTGCACTTTTTCCTCTCATGTTTACTTCATAGACATGCACACTAAACAAACCAGAGCTAGACCATAGTTAGCGCCCTAACTGAGCCTAAAATTCACTAAATTATTCATGAATAATTCAGACTGAAAATGAAATCACAGGAGCTTCTTCAAAAGTTGGTCTTGAAAGATAAAATATGCCAGGGCTTATAGATAGGACTATTATAGATAGGACTAGTCTTGACACATTTTGACTGGTGAAGGATTAGGTCAACAAGCAAACCTTTACAACAAAAAATGTTTAAAACATTGTAAGCAAATACATGATGATAAAATAGAGCCAATGAACACAAAACAGGGAAACTTACGTGTCCTGCCCTGGAAGTGCTTGACATTTTGGTCTTGGAAGGAATGGAATTGCTCGGTTTGTTTAGAAATTCACATGAATGAAGAATTTTTTCTGTAATGATAATCACTCAACAAAACAAGGAATATAGAAAAAAATACTGATTGAATATTAATTTTGTGACAAAATTCACGATTGATAATAATTTGTTTATAAATTAAAGACAAAGTATTCTGAATAGTTCGATTATTTTATCCACCAGAAATCTCTAACCGAACTTGCCTAATTATGCCGAATTTTTCCCGAGCAGACCGAATTTTCCCTTTAATCGATGTTGTAAGTGTTCCCGACACTAGATTTTCTTCTTGATCACTTATCCAAGTGCCAAGTATTTACAAAAACTTACGGGACAACGATAGGCATGGTAAGCTAGCAAAATAATGCAATCGAAAAAGTCACTAATTGAAAGATAAGGAAATGAGTTATTATTCGGATAGACCTAATTCTCGGATAGATTCTGTTATATCTGTCTCGTAACTGAGGTTTTGAAATTCAAATCATGCAGGTATTATATAACTTGTGAATTCTTTTAAAAGTTCAACTTTACTTAACCCAATCCCACTCAATGGCTACTTTCGCTACCCCAAAGATAAAAGCTTTGGAAAACATTGCAGAAAATAAAGAGAATGCTTGTGACAAGCAATTTCTTCATTTCCTACGATGCTTTCCATGGGCGTAGCCAGAAATTTATTTATATTTTGCACGAGCGCCACAGGTCAGAGAGGGGGAGAGCTCGAGATTGTGTATCCCCGCTCTTATAGGGGTTCGGTGGTCTCCTGGAGAAAAGTTTGATTTGTAAGACTTGTTTTTGTGCATTCTGTATGCATTTCAGACACAAGAACTGCAAAACTGGCCCTTAATACGACAGAAAGCAACCTGCGACCTATTCTCAATTTTTTTACATTCAACTGTTACAAACAGGGTTCTCCGCAGAATAATTTAAAGCCGTAGGGGCAAATTAAAATTGTGTTCATGCAAATAATTGTGAACAAGAACATAATTGTAAAAGAAGAAATTGCACAATTTGAGCAATTTCTTCTTTTCCCATTATTGTTTTTATACAGAATTGTCACATTTTAATGTATAAGAATGCACTGTTTATCAGTTTTTGACACGAAATACCTCTTAATGTCTCTATTTGGTGACTACTGTTGAGAAATTAAGCTGTAGGGGTAGCTTTGAGGCTGCAGGGGCATTACATAGATTAATATGCAGCTGTAGTGGGGCCGATACAGCTTATTAGGCTGGGGAGAACACTACAACATGTGTGTATGTAGTTGCAAAATTTTATGTAAACGAAAGATTTTTCAATTTTGATCTTGGTTTCGGTTACAATTCCTTCCTATTCGTTGCAATGGAGCAGATGCAGGAATGATTCATTCCAGCAAGTTTGTGCCTTGGTCAGAATTTTGGGGGGACACTGGTGTCCCCCTACTTAAATTTCAAGAGGACATTGGGAAATTTGGGGGGACAAACTAAAATAACAACTGTTTTAGTTATGATTCTAAACATGTCTCACACGAAATCCCATTTTTAAAGAATTAAATTTACTTGATCAGTGTGTCCTCTGAAAATTTTGACTGGGGGTTTTTGTACCTCTTGGTGGTTAAAGTTGGGGGTACAAAAAATAAATAGAGGGTACAAGAAAATTAACGCCAAATTTAGACAATTCTTCCATTTATTATTGACTCCGTGATGTAGAAGAATTAAACAAATTAAACAGTGGAAACACTTTTAGACTTCATCATTGTATTTATATGGGTTAACATTAATTTTGAAAAGCATAATCCATTCCCAAATTTACCACATACAACACAGCAGGCTACATTTGTTTTGAATAGTAAGCACCCTGAGTTTGTTTAATCAAATCCAAATCGCATGTTGTTTGTTGCTACTCATTGGATTCCAATCATTACCTACAAAATAGGGTTTGACTAAAAAATGAATATATACATTTGCTGATTGTCAGAAGTTTCTCCTGTTTTTCCTCAATGTCAACTTAATCCAAACTAGTTCTTGTTTGGGAAAGGGTTGAGGCGTATTATGCAGCATTTTTTCTTTCAATTACCTGAAAATCAATCAAATTTTGGAATGTTTTCAGAAGCCTAATGCAGTTTTCAACTTAGTTACAATACTGTAACTGAAACCTTTTTGAATTTTGATCACAAACATCCATCACCAGGTTTGTGTCTACGATCTCAAAACTATTTTCAATCGAGCCTCTAATATCGGCATTGTTCCCTTTTCTCCGTTCGAACTGGCTGAGTAATGAACTTTGATTTTAGATTCAACAGTGGATGATAGTCCAGACTGAGTGATTCATTCATTGTTTTCCCCTATTTATTTTGATTTTCCGATTGCGTGCATTTGAAATTTAAAAAAAAAATCCAGTCTGTTGTTTAGATGCTACGATCATGCAGAATTGCAGACGTTTTATTTTTTGAGCGTTTTGGTTGAATAAAATCGCAAATACGCAGCATCTTGGTCAAGTACAATTATTGGAAAAAATAGAGAGATCCGAATGACCGAATTTGGCAGTTTCGATTTTATTACTTGGCTAGCAAACTCGTTTTTCTTTCGTTAACAACAGCGAGGATTATCATCTTATTTTTATACATGATAAGGGACTCATTTTGCGTACGTTCTTGGACGTTTTGGGTGAAAACGTAGTACGCGATTTTTGTTGATCTTACGTGATTCACGAAGATTTGTACGTGATCGGACACCCTGCTTGATTTTGTTGTCTGCAAAATCTTTGAATTTAGACCAGTCCAACATTTTGTTGTTTTGTAATGGGTTACATAACTAAAAACACCTCTGTCGATTGATATTTGAAAGAAAGTATTGTATAATACATTAAATTATTCAGGAAATTTTCAAAATATGAAACAGTTTACTTTTCTTTCAAACTTTTCAGGTGTTCCATCATACTCCAATATTTCAAGTTTCTGAAACAAGATGAAATTCATACCCCACAAGAAGTTACGTTGACTCCTTAATCTATATTCATGCTGGAGGGGAGGATCATGTTGGTGAACCGTAAAACAAGCTTCAGGGAAAACCTCCCGCTCTCGGACTACGGACCTGACGAAAACCTGAATGATAATGCAGACATAGACTGGGTTAACAAGGAATGGGTAAATATCTTCATCTCATTTTTGTGTCGCGAATAAACTCTCTTAGCCCTTTCCCAAACAAGACCTTGTTTTGACGTCCCCAGTAGAAAATGCATGGGAAAAGAATGAGGCAAAAGAAGAAAATGCTGATCTTCAGCATTTTCTCCTTTTGCCTCAATATTTTCCAAACTAATTTTACACAAATCATGTCTGTTTCAAGAACCCTTTTCTAATCTTCAACAGCTTTCAAAGTGGACCACCCTAAAATCTTGCTGTTCGGGAAAGGGTTAAATGATACCGAGCAAATATTCCCTCAGGTCCTTGTCAAAGCTGAGAACGTTTGTTATAAGTGTTTCACATCTCTTTTCGTGAATATTCTCAGGTTTGACAAGAAAGTGAAGGTGTTTACCTTTTATCAAAATAAATTAGAGACTATGATAGGTAAGTTGGTAGGCAGCTGACAAAAGTTAACCCATTACCACACAATGACTCTTTTTAACTCCCCATAATGTAAAAGCTTTGGAAAACATCACGGAAAATGAAGAAATTGCTTGTGACAAGCAATTTCTTCATTTACCACAATGTTTTCTACCAAAAAAGACCAAAAGATTTTATATTTCCTTCACTTGAAATTCCTTAACTTGAAATTGTCGTCTGCAAGATATTTGAATTTGGACCAGTCCAAAATTTGTCGTTTGGTAATGGGTTTTAAGGAAAATATGTCATAAAAAAGTCACATGATTACAATAATAAATCCATGTATTTGTAAGGAAAAGGTAGTCTGGTGTCAGATTCTGTATACATGTATTTGTGTTATGTTTCAAAAATCAGAGACTTGTAATTTCATTCAATGTCATTGTTTGACTTCAAAATTTCTATTTGTCAGACTGTCACAAGTCTAAGGAAAAGAATGCCTCTTAAAGTTTTCACAACATTTTCTCAAAGCATTGAATGTGCTCAAAATCAATCAATTTTGTCTTTTGTCTCCTCTAGGTGAGATGGTTGTTCCGAGGTTGTGCTCTGGTCAGCGTCATGTCTGTCAGCATGAACACGCCTGCGACCTTCGAGTACGTCCCATCACTGGAGTATCTGACCTTCACCTTGGATCTGATTGTGACCTTCCTGTTCACAGCAGAGATGATTGCCAAGATGCATATCAGGGGCATACTGAAGGTTAGTTTACTGTTTACCTCATCAAAATATGTTTGCCACCAGTATTTGAATCATGATCAAGTTTGTGTATATACGATAAGCTGACAAAATTAGTATGCTCTCATACAATTATCCGTACATTATTGAGTCTGAGGGAGTAGTAGGCAGAAGTTTAGAGTACTTTTGTTGTCAACCAAGACTGATAATTCTACATTAAAGGATCAGTGTATCTATAAGATACTTTATTGGACTTTTCCTCTGAGTAAATAAACAAAATTCATATCTTTCTTGTTGGAATTTTTATCCTCTGATTTTTAGCTGGACTTTTCGAAGAAAATGAGAGCTTATACTGTCACCTGGGCGTCGGCGTTGGCGTTGCAACCAAGGTTAAAGTTTTTTCAAACATCAATAACTTCCATACTATCAAAGGGATTCAACCCAAACTTGGAATACTTATTCACCATCACACCCTCTACCTTATTACCAGGGCCCATAACCCTGGCTCCACTATATTTGGAGTTATGTCCCCTTTATACTAGGCAACTTAGAAAGTCGAGCGCGGTGTCTTCGGACAGCTCTTGTTAAGTAGAATATGAAATCATCTATAAGTGTTTATCTTTAACCAGGGTGAGGTGCCATATTTGAAGGACAGATGGTGTCAGTTTGACTTTGTGATGGTTGTGTGTCTATGGATGTCAGTATTATTACAGGTATGATCAATATTCTTGTCTAATTAACCTTTTCCCAAACAACTGAGTTACTTCATTCTTTAAATGTTCTTTAAATGTTCACACTTTGGAGAAAAAGATTTGCTGTTTAACGCTATCCCAAATAATTATATCACAGTGTATAATCACATGACTCAGATAATCTTCAATAACTTTGTCAATACTTGACCAATTTGAATTCGGTTTGAAGCAGAGAAGGTGGAAAAATGCCAGGAATAACATGGACGTGGTAGATTTGTGAAAAATCAACTGATGAAAAAGTTATTGAAGATAAACCAAAATTTTGGTTTATCTTCAATAACTTTTTTATCAGTTGATTTTTCAAAAATCAATCTCGTCTATCTAATGCGTGACGTCTGTCCACATTCTCTGCTTCAAACTGAATTCAAATCAGTTCCGTATTAACAAAGTTATAGAAGATATTCAGTAATTATTGCATCATATGATTATCCACCGTGTATATGATTCATGATGTTCTTTATTGGCTTCTTCGTAACCTGTACCAACATTAATCAATCAATGAAAGCCATGATCAGACTGCACATAGGAAAAAATTGATATGGGTCCATGAATGTCTAAAATGCCGTCAGGGACTTTTTTCCTGATCCTTGCTTTAATTTGTTAATCATTTACAGGTGTTTGAGTTAACCAAGGTTGTTCCAGCCTTCTCCTACTGGTCAATATTACGATGTCCGCGTCCGTTAATCCTGGTCAGAGTATTCAGAGTCTTCCTCAAGTTCTCACTGCCAAAAAATAGAATCAACTCCATCTTCAAGTGAGTAAACTTTTTCCTATCATTGATATTGATTTTAACACATTACCAAATGACAAAACTTAAGGGTGGTCCGAAATGAAAGATCCTGCAGAAGACAATTTCAAGTGAATGAAATTTTTAACTCATGGGTCTTTTTGGATAGAAAACATTGTGGGAAATAAAGAAATTGTTTGTCACAAACAATTTCTTCTTTTCCACAATGTTTTCCAAAGTCATTTTCTTGTTTGGGGTCCAAAAGTGTCCATGTTTGTTAATGAGTTAAATAAGTAAAAGTTTTGTGTTATGTTGTAGGTACTTTTGCGTATGATTATGTAATAGGTAATGTAATAAAAACTTTTTTGAAAGGTCAATTTCAAAACTCAGGTTCATAATTCTAGGATATAAAGTCAAGTGGACATTCTCATAAAAAATGTAGACTTTCAGTGCTGTTGATAAAGTCAGTAACATGTATTATTCTATTTACAACATGATCAATTAATTGCTAAATTAACTCAGCATGCAGAAATTATTAAAACAGTAAGCTGCTTGTGTCTAGATTTGTCAAATTATATTTTAAATAAAGATTGACAACAAAGGGAATCCAGCTTTGATTAAAATTTCAAACATATGAGAGAAAGTTTCATCAGAACAGGGCTGTAATGTAACATTTCTAATACAAACCTAAATTTCTCTTTCAGACGTTCAAGTCAGCAGATCTACAATGTGACAATCTTCTTCCTATTCTTCATGTCCCTGTATGGTATTCTGGGAGTACAACTATTTGGTCAACTAAAGTACCATTGTGTGAAAGAGAGTGTTACTAACTATCGGTAAGTCACAGTTCAAATATGATTTTGTTATTACACAACAACCAATCAGATTGGCCAAGGCATATGCCTTGTCCAATCAGATTGCTTTTAGTGTAATTTAGAATAAGTTATTGGTTAAAAATTATTTTTATGTCCCTGTATGGTATTCTCGTTGTACAACTGTTTGGTCAGCTGATGTATCACTGTGTGAAAGAAAGTGTAACTAACTATCGGTAAGTCTAAAGTTCAAAATTCAAATGTAATTCTAAAATTACACAACAACCAATCTGATTGGCCAAGGCATATATGCCTTATCCAATCAGATTACTTGTAGTGTAATTTAGAATTAAATTATTGATAAAGAATTATTTATGTCCCTGTACATGTACAGTGTTTCCATTTACATAAAAAAATATTGAGTCCCTGGGACCCAGTGCAGTAGAAAAAGTTGAGTCCCAACCACTTTCAGTTGAGTCCAATTTTGACTTTCACAAATCATCTTCAAATTAATTGTTGTACTTGAACAGGCTTAATAACCCTTTCCCAAACAAGACCTAGTTTTGATATTCTCAGTTAAAGTGGCTTGGGGAAACATTGAAGCATAAGTAGAAACTGCTAAAGTGCTAATAATAAGCATTTTTTCAATTTGCCTCAATGTTTTCTTAGATATTCTCAAGTTTTATAGAAGTTATCACAAATTTTGTGATCTGCAGCAGCTTTTATCAGCCAGTCTTTGAACGCCGGATTGGCAAGCCACTGGTCTTGAAAAGACCCCAAGTGTTTCTTTTTCTTGGCTGGAGAAGCCATTATTATTTACAAAATGAAAGTAACAGTTGGTTTCCGGCTATCAGATTGCCCACAAAACAATATTTTAGACAGTTCGGGTACACGATGAAAAAGCGGGAATCCCAACAATCGCAACTTTTCGGTTAGACGTTGGCGAAGTCTATTTATAGTAACTTTGGAAAACCGGTGACTTTGCTTCAAATCTGTCGTATTTTGTTCACATTTTGGATTGTTTTCGCTAGTTATCTGACGTTTCTTCGTAAGATTTATGAAAATACATTGTTTTTGCCTCTCATTTTATTTTGCGTCCCATGGACGCAACGAGTATAAAAATTTTGCGTCCGAGCTGATTTTCATGCGTATACAGATACTTTTACGTCGTAAATGGAAACTCTGATGTATATTATTCTTGGTGTCCAACTGTTTGGTCAACTAAAGTATCATTTTGAGAAAGTGAAACTAAACTATCAATGAGCTTTTTTCTAAGTCAATGTATTACTGTATGCATTTTGTAAACATCTTTTAGCTCCACTGGCCTTTCAGGCCAGCGGGCTATTGTCATGGTGATGTGTCCGTCGTGCGTCAGTGCGTGCGTGTGTCCGTGCGTGCGTGCGTCCGTAAACTTTTTCTTTAAAAATCTTCTTCTCAGAAACTACTGGATGGATTTCAACCAAACTTCACAGGAATGATCCTTGAGTGACCCTCTCTCAGATTCCTTCAAAGAATTTGGATTGAACTAGAATCACCTGAGTTATCTGCCCTTGAATGTCAAAAATAGCTGATTTTGACTTTATTTTTACTCTAAAATCTACAAATATTAACCAATCAAGACAAAAATTGGACAGAATATATATCAGCATAATATCCTGCCTGGGTGTAATTTTCAGCTTAATCAGAATTTTACATCTTGAGTTATGTGCCCTTGAATTTGACAAAATTGCCATTTTCGACTTTGTTTTCACTCTAACAACCATAATTGTTAACCAATCAAGATGATATTTGGACAGAATCTAGTTGACAACAAGATATTGCTTATGTGTAATTTTCAGGATGATTGCATTGCTACAATCTGAGTTATGTGCCCTTGAAATTGACAAAATTTCAGTTTTAGACACTTTTTTCACTTTTGAGGCCACGATTATAGACTAACAATTACAAAATTTGGACAGAATGATGCTGACCATAATATCTTGCACGAGTTTAATTTTCAGCTTGATTATAAACTAACATACTGAATTATGTGCCCTTGAATTTGGCATAATTACAGTTTTCAACTTTATCATCACTCTAAAAATCCCCAAAATATTGGTCAATCATTTACCTTCTTTTCGCTTTGACCACATTATTGCTTCTTTTTACTTTGATTTCGCTCTAAGAATGACAAGTTTTGAGAAATCTAGTTTTTCTTTGACCCCATTGCTGTATTAAACTTTGTTTCTGCTCTAAGAACCACACAAATTTAATAATGTATAAGTTTAAGCATTTAGATAAATTTGTCAAATTTTTTATTGTAAACCACAAGGAATTCAGGCCTGTGGAGCGACTCAAGACATTCAGGTCTTTCTAGTCTGTAAACATGTTACAGTAGTTATAGACAAACATGCTATAAATCAATCAGCTTAAAATGCATTTCCATCTAACCTTCAGTCTGTCTGTTATCCGAATTTCAACAAGAAATTTAACATTTACATTACACTAAAGTTGTACATGCCTTCTGTACCCATATTTCGATACCAAGGTATTGGTTATGTCAAATATCCTGTCATTACAATATGTTATTCAATAACCTGAGCATATTTGTTTTACAAATACACTCTGTTCTTTTCTTTGCAGGGACATTACAGTCTTTGACTTGGCCATACCAGATACATATTGTTCACCTAAAGATCAACCTGGTTATCATTGCCCTAAAAACATGAAGTGTGTACCTCTTGATATAGACATCAATGTTAGAGGGTTCTGGCAGGGTAGAATAAGATCCGACTGCACATAGTCTCTTTTCAACAAAAACCTTGTAACTGCAGCTTGTTTTAAGCTGCAGTTACAAGGTTTTTGTTGAAAAGTGACAACATATGTGAAGGCTGATCTTATTCTTTGATGCCTGGAAAGGCACCAGTTAATTATAACATTGTGTCAAAATGGTTATGATAAATAACTATACACTGTATTTATTCTTTATGTTTGCAGTGACATTACTGTGTTTGACTTGGCCATACCAGATACATATTGTTCACCCAAAGATCAACCTGGTTATCATTGTCCTAAAGGCATGAAGTGTGTACCTCTTGATATAGATATCAATGATAGAGGATACAGGCAGGGTAGAATAAGATCAGACTGCACAAAAACCTCGTAACTGCAGCTTGTATAAAGCTGCAGTTACGAGGTTTTTGTTGAAAAGCGACAACATAATGTGCATGCTGTTCTTATTCTTAATTGCCTGGAAAGGCAGCAGTTATAACCTTGTCTCAGCATAACAAATTATTAACAATGATAAATAATTGTACATTGTACTTATTCTTTATATTTGCAGCGATATTACTGTATTTGACTTGGCAATACCTGATACATATTGTTCACCCAAAGATCAACCTGGTTATCATTGTCCTAAAAACATGAAGTGTGTACCACTAGATATTGATATCAATGATAGAGGGTTCAACGGATTTGATGATCTATGTAAGTATATTTCTGTGGTATAACTTGATGATACATACATTGATTATCCTCTTAATTGCAAAAACGGTAAAAATGATAATTGCATTTTTTTCTAAATCCATAAACAATGTAGCTCTATAGATTTCTCAGGAACTAAGGATTTTCCCTGAACATCTTTTATGCCTCCATATCAAAAGATCCGAGGCATAGTGTTTTACTTGTGTCTATCTGTCTAGCAGAAAACTTAAAATTGGCCGTTTTGGGGGGGCGTTCATGTTTCACAAAGTTTTTTTGTTCATCTAAGCATCTGCACTCTTGTATATAAATGTTCAATGTTAGTAGAAAGCTTATGAATTCAAACTTGACATATCAAAACATTATTGATACCTGTTCAAAGTTGCTCAAAATCTAGTTAATTGGTAAGCTGTTTCCATCAAGAAAAGTTCATCACCAGAAGCAAAGAGATTCACTTTTGATTTCTCTATTATCCCCAGCTTTTGTATGATTAGAATATTGGCAATTTTGTAATAATTTCACCCTTTCTTTTTCAGACACCAGTTTTTTCACCGTATACGAGGCTGCTTCACAAGAAGGCTGGGTATTTTTGATGTACAGGGCGACAGACAGTTTAGAATCATCTATAGCTATTATATACTTCTTTACTCTGATATTTCTGCTGGCTTGGCTTGTAAAGGTAATTCATTGTATATTCTGCGACCTGTTTCAGACAAAAAGCTAAAACAAGATAACTTTGCTAACATAAATTCACATGGGTTATGACAACTATTCTAAATAAGACAAAAGATTTGAAAGGCCAAAGATAAAAAGTTTTACATAGAATGTACAACATTTTGCATTTTTATGCCCCCATAACGAAAGATCAGGGGCTTATTCTTTACTTGTGTCTGTCTGTCTGTCCATCTGTCTGTCTATCCAAAAACTTAGCATTGGCCTTTTCTTGAAAAGTATACCATATCGGGGGCATTAGTGTTTTAACATAAGTGTTTAAAAATAGATTTCAAAATAGTCATTCAATTGTTCTTTTAAAGGGGTAAATGTGACATGTTGGCCTTTTATTGACATGGATTGAAAACCAAAATTACAGTTATTTATTGACTTATTGATTGTTTATTTCAGAACATTTTCATAGCCGTCATTATTGAGTCGTTTGCTGAGTTTAGGGTACAGTTACAACAGATGTGGGGGTCGAGAGGTGGAGTTGCTGACTCAGATTCATCACAGGTAACTTTTCTATCTTTTAATGATCTATTTCTACTTCATATGTATTTATATGTTGTCTGTTTGTTGTCAACTTGGCAAAGAAGAGGGGGTATATTGGTTGTTTCCAGGTCTGTCTGTCGATTTGTAGACTTCATTTCCATACTCTAACTAGAGAACTGTTTGAACTTGCATCATGAAACTTTACACAGTTGTTACCCTTGTGCCTTGACCCAAGGAGGCGACCTATAGTTTTAGGGTGACATAGATGTTTTAGTGTTCAAACCAAAGATACATTTGACCTATATATTTTTTGTTCAGTCACAAGGCTCTAGTAGGAAAGGGGTATTTGTCCGCTTTGCCACAATTCTAGTTTCAACTCTGTTTCAACTCGCTTCCATTCAAAGTGTCAATCTTTTTATTCCAACCAGGTGATCCAACATGAAGGAAAATCATGGAAGATGGTCATCCTAGATGAAAACAAATCAGAGGGGATAGCTCTGCCCATATTTCAACAAGTTCTACGTTCGAGCCCATTCCATGCCTTCATTCTGCTGATGGTCCTAGCCAGTGCCATAGCTGAGGCTAGTCTGCATTTTGACCATGATAAAGTGGACCCCTACAACACACAGGATATATTCTATTATATTGAGGTATAGTTTTTAGTGCAACTTATCATTGAAAGGGGGGCTATTCTAGTCACGGGGGTGTAAGTGTCAGCGTAATACTTTGGTTAAGTTTTCACACGCACGTTCGTCAAATCTCTGTTTCTTCTTATCTAATTTCTCTGAAACAGTGAAACTTTGCACATGCCTCTTTGGCCATAATATCACTCTCTAGGCAAAATTTCATTTCTCTAACTTGTAATTTAGTGGAACTTTTAGCCTTTTAGACATAGAAATTGTGGATTAAAATTTTACTCATATATCTGTGATAACTTTTTCTGTAAAAGCTATTGCTGTCAAACTTTGTACATGCTTCTGTGACCATAATTTCAGCCTCTAAGCAAAGATTCTTTACTCCGGCATTTTATTTTATAGAATTTTTACCCTCTTTGGCATAGGAATTCTTCATTAAGTTTTTATGTGCAACTTTCATACCTATGTGAAAACTTTTTTCTGTAACAGCTATTGCTTTCAAACTTTGTGCCATGTTCTGTTTTCAGGTTTTCTTCACAGTCTTGTTTGACCTAGAAGCTCTATTTAAGATTCTATGTCTGGGTATCCGAGGTTATTGGAAGAGGTCTCTACACAAGTTTGAACTTTGTCTGGCCATTGGTACAACACTTCATATTATGCCAGGATGGTATAGGACACAACTCACATACTTCCAGGTAAAGTGTACAAAAAAAGATGTATATTAAAGCCTTGACTCTTGATTGTATACTAAGAAAATTAGATATGGGAATGAGCACTCAATTAAATAAGTCATCCATCAAATGTTGGAATGTTGATTAATAACTTCACTAATCAATTAATCGAAAGAAAAAAAGATATTGGGGAAAATTTGTTTCAAATTCAGATTCTAATATTTTGTCAAAATTCATAAACACAACTGATTGTCTGCTGATCATCTAACCTGCAATATTCTGCTAAATATGTTATGCAATGAAATGCTAACATGCATTGTTTTTGTCTGCGAACAATGTCATAATTTTTCGCATCTTCCCGTCTTGATACTCTGATTAGAGACCGGAATGGAAAGCTCTAGGAAGCATTTCACAGATATGCATGCACTCATACATGCATTGCATGATGTTTGGTAATCCATGGCTTCTAATAGCAAAGAATGTAGTGCTAAAAGTAGACTGTGCTTACCGTTATGTTTTGATAAACCTTACATCTCAGTTAATTGGATAAAATCGTTTCCTATTTTACATGGCTTCTAATTTCACAGGTGCTGAGGGTTGGTAGACTGATCAAGGCTTCGCCCATGCTTGAAGACTTCTGTTACAAAGTAAGACCATTTACTATCCTTACACCCTGTTTAGAAGTTCAACACTTGCCATTACCAGACGGCAAAATTTTGGAATGTTCCAATTTGAAAGGTGTTGCAGACGACAATATCAAAGTGATTAAATCATTAAATATTAAAAATATTTCTTTTTTGAGTGAGAAAACATTGTGGAAAATGAATAAATTGCTTGTTACAAGCAATTTTTTTTATTTTCCACAATGTTTTCCCAAGCCTTTTTTGCGAGGACGTCAAAAGGCGTCATTGTGCAGTAATGGGTTAAATGGGATGAAACATGTTCTTGAGGTCTGATCTATATCTGAAATGTCTATATTTGTCATTTGTAAGTCTAAATGAAGCAGCCCATATGCAAAAACAAATGTGTACACATACATATTTTTCCCAATAAGTTTGTTTCCTTTTAAATAAGTAATCGCCTGTAAAAATCTGCTTAATATGTACCATAATGATTATCAGCAATTTATTCTTCTCTTTCAATGTTTTTGTAAACTCTTTCAACTTGTGACATCAAAGCCAGGTCTTGTTTTGGAAAGAGTTTTAACCCTTTCACTGCTAAATTTTTTTTTGACACATCTCTCACCGCTGAATTAATTCGAAGAAATTTTCAAGAATCGATACCATGTACACAAAAACATGCACAATTTTTGACTCATTTGATGGATTCCTTTCAAATTTTCAGCACATACAGACAAATGAAGCATCTATATGCGACCAAAATTTCAAAGTTATTTATGATATTGCAATATTTTTTCTTTCTTATTAACTCACAAATTTTTACAATCTAGTAGAACAATGGAAAAAATTGGGTGAGCAAACCTCGACTAAATGTCTCTGTTGAAAGTATAATAATTTGATGGAACAGATTGTTTAATTGTCAACTAAACATAATTTCAAACTATCCCGAAGCCTTTTCCAGCATTTTTGGTGTCTTTCATAGTGATATTTACAGCTTGTAGGCATAAATAGCAAGTGCATGTTCTAATGGCAGCCATATTGTTGTCTTTTGTTTGGAAAATTCCCCATAAAAATACTGAAAGCTTACCAATTGTAACACAAATTCTACTGTTTCACCTGCCAAACGCTAGTACTTTGATTACTAAAACGGTGCTATAAGAAAAAGAATGTGTGAGAACCACTAAGCTTTAAAAGATATTCACATATTTCGCCCCCATGAATTTGTCGACTGAAGTCGCCTATGGCAGGGACCCCCCTGGATTCGACAAAAGTCGCCCATGGCAGTGAAAGGGTTAATCTAAATCAATGAAAAGAACAAAGCTTGTTTATTTATCTCTTTGAACATGTATCAATAATTATGTGGCATTATGCTTTCTGTTGTGTTGAATTGGCAAAGGTTCTCATTTTGGAGTAGGGTTTTATGTCTTGAATAGTCTCGCATTGTTCTCGTTTCAGATTTTTGGACCAGGGAAGAAGTTAGGCAGTATTGTACTGTTTACAATGTGTTTGTTGATCATTGCCTCAAGTATTAGTCTACAACTATTTTGTTCTGTAAAGAACTTTGAGAACTTTGAAACTTTTCCAAAGGTGAGTATCTTTTGTAAACTGATCATTTCATTGCTTTATAATGATAAACTTTATATGCCCGACTCAATAGATTGGGGAGATTTTTTACCTATTTGTTCGTTAGCAAAAAACTTGAACATGACCTTGCATTATAAGTAATTTTTCATGGGCATTTTGAGTGGCAAAGTCTTTCTGTGAATATAAGGTCATAAGTCAAGGTCAAACACAAAGGTCATGCCTTAAATAAAACCCTGTCGAATCATAACGCTCTTGTAGGGTTATATTTTCTTGGAATTTAAGTAGTTATTAATTGTTACATTGTATGATTGTATTTCTTGATTAAAGAATTTATCATTTGTGTTATATTATATGAATCACATTCATTTGATTTATCTAAGGTTCACATGGAACCCTGGGTTGAATATCTATGTACATGGTGGGATAAAAACACTGACGTTGACAAGTACCTTTGAATAGGGATCAGTTTTATCAAGTAGACAGTGACGTCATTTCGGACAAACAATGGAATTTCGTAGGTGTTGTTATATAATCGCATAACTACGGCTTGATTCAAGCCGTAGTTATGAGATTGTATAACAACACCGACTATCTATCAAAACATAACAGCAGGGTTCTCCGCAGAATAATTTGAAGCCGTAGTGGCAAATTATAAGTGTTGGTAAACCTTGAAATGCATCATGTTCATGCAAACAATAATGTGAATAAAAACATAATGGGAAAAGAAGAATTTGCTCAATTTGAGCAATTTCTTCTTTTCCCATAATGTTTTTATACAGAATTATTACATTTTATTTCACAAGAATGCATTATTTATTACTTTTTGACATGAAATGTCTAGAAAATCACATCTATTTTTAGCGCAAAATTCAATGCTATTGTAAGTGACAGGGCTGTCGTTATTCACTAAGTGTTTGCTAACGATTCCTTTCCAGGCGTTTATGTCCATGTTCCAGATTTTGACCCAAGAAGGTTGGGTCGAGGTGTTAAACGATTCACTTGAAAACACAAACCATGAACTTGTTAGATTCCTTGTTGGGGTCTTTTTTGTCATTTATCATCAATTTGTTAGCGTGGTAAGTTTGAAGTTCAAGGTCATTGCCATGGAAACAGGTCAACGGCCTGTGGTTGCCATGGTGAATTGTTTGCATCAGAATGACTGCTTCTTGTTTTCCAGCTAATATTTAGCCTGTTACTTTATCAAGGAATTATGTGATGTTGGAATCCTTTCATAATGTTTACATTTATTAATGCCATCTCTTCTCTAATGTTAAATTTCACAACCAAAGTCTTTGAGAACTTCACTTAAAGGGACATTTCATTCCGATTTCAATTTTTTAAAGTATGTCTTGATGCCAAGAGTTATTCTAATGAGTATAAATACTATTGGTTTTTTGAAGTTGTTGCAAATAAGCGAGAAACACGCATTTAAAGTTGAGACATAATCGATAAACTGCATATAAATCCGAACTGTTGTCCACAACAATTTGTTCAAATTTAACACAAAAATATAAATTTCTCGTAAACGGCGCAATATTTTGGCTCGAAATTTTCAGAATTTTCATAAGGAAATATGCTCTTTCATATAAAAATAAAAGTAAAATTTATGACAAAAAATTCTGAAATGTCACTTTAACCCATTACCACACAGTGACTCTTTCGAACTTCGTACAAGAAAATGGCTTCGGAAAACAATGTGGAAAATGAAGAAATTGCTTGTGACAAGCTATTTCTTTATTTCCCACAATGTTTTCTATTAAAAATACCCCCCAAAAATATAAAATTTCATTGACTTTTAAACTGTTGTCGGTAGCATCTTTGAATTAGGACAAGTATAAAATTTTGCCGTTTGTTAATGGGTTAAATTGGAAATACCTGTGTAAATAAAAAAGACAGACTGCAATTTGTTAAGATTGTAAAATACAGTCAATCTTGCTCATGCGACCACGTGCATTAAGCGACTTTTTGTTTGAAGCGACCACTCTCAGGTCCTCCCGATGAAATTCCTTCTTTAAATTGTTGCATTAAGCGTTTTTCCCCTAACGCGACCAGCGACCGGCATTTTTGGGGCCCTCAAACAATGGTATGTTATTTTAAGCGACCGTCCCACATTACTGATCATTTAGGAAAGGTGTCAAACGAATGTAATCGATATGAAAGCTGTGAAATTGCCCTAATTAACAGCAATTTAGTCACCTGTGAAGTCAATCAAAACTGTCTAATGAAATGACAGATTGCGTTTTGTTTGTTATGCAATCTGGATTACCGTAATTGATTTGGAATAATGTTCCCCATATAATCTGTTTATACTTTGATCAGAATTTAAGAATAATATTGGATGGCAAAACACGGGGAGATCATGTCTTATCGGTAATAATAAAGTCTGGCCTATCGAGTATGCGTTATTTAACCATATAAAGAGGAAGATATAAAGTGAAAATATTTTTTGTTCGATTAAATTTAAGAACAAAATAAATCAAGTCACCTTTGAAATAAATAAACAAAAGAAAATAGAACTGTAATGTTTACCAAAAATCGGGAAAATGAAACTGAAATTAATCACCCAGAGATGGTGAAATAATATCTTGTATGTCATTAATTCTTTCATTTCTTTTCACATGTTGACTAAATCAACTATTTTCCCCTAAATCAGAGATTTATTTCCTTTAACTTAACAATAAATTGATCTTTCATACCGTTGGTCGTTATTCAATAGCCCTCTTTTCCAGAAGTAGAAATGTTGGATAAACATTGTGTGCAAGGAAGAACTCGCATGAAAAGTTAGACATTGTATTCAGAGACCGTTTTGTTAAGCGACCGCTTTTGGAATTCCCCAAGGGTGGTCTCTTAATACAAGATTGACTGTAGATTACTTTGCTGGAAAAATATAAGATCATGTTTATTTACACATTATCCTTTTCAAATATACACTTGAATCTGATAAAATCTATAATTTAATATACTCATATGTATTTTGGGTTGCAGTGTCTCACTAATAATTCCTTATAAATGACAAGTTTATGACATTGTCCAACTTCAAAGAAGTTGCAGAGATAAATTGCATCTAGAACAAATTTCAACTTTTGGTTATAAATGTTACACACATTGAACAAAAAGGAAAATCTGAGTACAATTACCTTTTCTTTCAAGAGTTTATTGAAGAATATTCCGTTGGCAGAAACTTGTGCACGAAAGGTCGGTCCATTTGCAATATAAAAAAAGCAGGAAGACTTTGGTTGTGGAATAGTTTGCAGGTTGAAGCAGTGTGGATAATTCTATAACATACAGTTCTGCCTTACTTCTACATTGTTTTAGGTTCCTTCATACTCCTTTTTCAAGGTTACTTAGAAGTTTGAAGATGCTCTTTATATATCTTCACTAGATCTAATTCAAAATATAACCTTGAAAGAGAATCAAATGTATACCCTAAATGGACCAAATCAACCTTCTAGGTAGCCTGACTTTGGAATTTATACTAATAGTGTTTGATAAATGAATTACATGAGTAAATATTTCAAAAACTTTCATGGCGCTTTCTCCTTCTGATAGAAACAAAATTTAACTTACAATACATAACTTCCTTATTAGTATGCAGTGCTTCTGAAATAATTTGAAAATCTACTTGTCCATGGACAAGTGTTGATCCAAAATTGACTTGTCCGTACCAGAATTCAACTTGTCCCCACAAAACCCATATACTTTTCAATAGCTTCATTTGCTTATTGGATATCTATTATGACTGTCTAACTATTGTTTTCAACAAAATTTGTACATTTAACTAGAGCAATGTTGGGTACTTTTGGACGTCGTGTCAACTCGGACATTCGTCCTTAACGCTACATGCGCGCAAATTTTTATGTCCTCTGTGTATGCTTTAATAGTTCCAGCGCAGCCATTCTTTTGAAATTTGTCTTTGCCACCAACGTTTAGTGGGTTTTCTCCGAATCAAAATTTCCATAGAGGTTCGTAAGCAATGATCTATTCATAGATACCCTGCAGACACAAGATTATGACGATGTATTATTGCGATTAAATCTGTTTTAGTCTGGTTTAAAAAGAAGTTTAACAGGTTTTCGAGGTGTTTTTATCTGTCAATGGTAGAAATATTAGTTATTTTCGGAAATAAATCGGTGTCCGATCTGACCCGAAGGAAAATTGAGCCGTCGGGTCTAACCGGATAAATACCAATTTTATATATTAATTATATCACATAATGGCTAACGAGAACAGTGGTCGTGCGGTAATGTCGAGGTCTCAGAACTCGGGGAACCGACGTTCAATATCAGTCATGAGCGTAATTTTTAAAAAAAAAAAATTATAAAATACTCGATGTAAATAAATATCTTAGATCGTTTGTTTGTATTTTACCTTACCTAAAACCTTTCCAAACAAAATTTTAGATTGTTCCAAATTAATTACGTAAAAGTGCAAACATAATTATTTGAAATAAATCTAGCTCCATTATCGGCCTGTACGATCAGACCCGATGTGTCCGAAATAATCTGCTGTTGATCACTCATTTTGTTTTCCTCCTGGTACCCGGTTTTATATGCTTAATACATACTTCTCATTGCCGATGCCGGGGAAATCGCATAGAATTTTGTGACTGTGACAAAAGATACAGTTTTTCTCTTTACCTATCTTAATAATGGCTGACGATCGCTTAACTGTCCGAAAGTACCCGACGTTGCTCTATCAGTAATTACATTGTATGAAAAAATTGTGAGAAAAACAAAAAAACTTTTTATTATAACAGGAATTTTCACTTGTCCTCGGACAACCTAGCTTTCAAAATCTGCTTGTCCGTACAGGTAACCACCACTAAACGGACAAGTCGGACAACTCGGGCAACTTATTTCAGAAGCACTGGTATGGTGTTTAAGACTTTATGTACAGAGTTAATCTATTGAGAGTCTATCTCAATACAGTTTTTACCATCTCAATGTAATTCTTTTACAGTTTACAGCTGTATTTTATATATAGCAAATAGGCTTTGGAAAGAAATTTCTATTTTACTGACAGAGGCTAAACTCTCCTGTTATTTATTTACTAGTGTATTATAATGAAGCTTGATTAATTTATTCAAAATAGTAGCAATTGGACTAGCCTTTTGGAAGTAAAATAGAAATTTGAACTATGTGCTTCATAAAAACCAGTTATTACTAATAGTGTTTTAATTCAAACCCCAGACTGCACGTTGCTTTTGTTGCATTACGTAGCACAGTACAATGTATCCAAATGTAATCAAACTTTGTATATACAAAACTTGTTTGTCTTGTGCATGATTTATTGGGGTTTGTTTTTGAAACATGTCTGAGAAATTATGTGTAAATGTCTTCATTCAATCTGCTTCTGGTAATGCTTTTGACCTGTTCATGAACTTGTAATTGACAGACTAAATAACTTAAAGCCTGCTCTATTTTTGAGAGTTTTTTGACATTACCAATTTTGCATCTAATTGATAATGTGCAATGGTGAATTTGAATTCTTTAGTATTGAAGCACTTTAGTATGTGCAAAATCAGATGTAGTACTACGTTTCTTTAAAAAGAATAAAGATTAATGAAGTTCAAATTTTTAAAAAAAATATGTTTAGTATTCATTTAGATCAAACATATGGTGTATGCAATCTGATCCACTTGATATCAGAATAGCAAACCCTAAGTTTCATAGGTATTACATTGCTTAACTGTGTTTCACAACTTTACAATATAATGGAGCAGGGTGGGCTTAAAGGGAGAGCCACTTTTTTTGGAACAAGGTAAAAATGCTAGATTGAATGAAGACTGTAAATCAATTTATTTGGCCAATTGAAATTTCTCTAATAATCAGTGGAATTTTCAATTGAACTTCTATAAACAGAAGATATAGATATCACCTCCAAATATTTCATTTAACCCTTTCCCAAACAAGACCTGGTTTTGACGTCCCTAATAGAAAAGGCTTGGGAAAACATTGAAACAAAAGAAGAAACTGCTGATAACCAGCAGTTTCTCCTTTTGTCTCAATATTTTCTATCCCATATTTTACACAAATTCTATCTTTAATAACTTCCATTTTGTCATTTGTGGCAGTTTTTGAAGTGGATTCCCCTAAAATTTTGCCGTTTGGGAAAGGGTTAATCAAAGCCTTTCCCAAACAAGACCTAGTTTTGGTGTCCCTAAACAAAAGGTTTGAGAAAACTTTGAGACAAAAGAAGAAAATGCTGGTGACCAGCATTTGCTCCTTTTGCCTCGGTATTTTCTGAGCTTTATTGTAGTCAATTTTTTAGCTCCCTATTGTCATGGCGTTGTGTCTGTCGTGCGTGCGTGCGTCCGTCCGTCTGTCCGTTAACTTTTTCTTTAAACATATTCTCCTCTTATACCAGTGGGCCAATTTTGACCAAACTTGGCAGGAATGTTCCTTGGGTGCCCCTTTTCAAAACTTGTTCGCGAATTTTTGATTCGTCAATAAATGTGGGCGTGGCAGGGCGGGGCTTATCAGACTTAGAGAAATCATAAGAAAATTCTTTAAAAATCAACCATTGGGCCAATTTGAACCAAACCTGGCAGGAATGTGCCTTGAGTCATTTTTTTCAAAATTTGTGCACAAATTTTTACATTTGTCAAAAAATGTGGCCGTGGCAGGGAGAAAGGGGCTTATCAGACTTAAAGAAATCATAAGAAAATTCTTTAAAAATCAACCATTGGGCCAATTTGAACCAAACCTAGCAGGAATGTGCCTTGAGTCATTCTTTTCAAAATTTGTTCACGAATTTTTACATTTGTCAAAAAATGTGGCCGTGGCAGGGAGAAAGGGGCTTATCAGACTTAAAGAAATCATAAGAAAATTCTTTAAAAATCAACCATTGGGCCAATTTGAGCCAAACCTGGCAGGAATGTGCCTTGAGTCATTCTTTTCAAAATTTGTTCACAAATTTTTACATTTGTCAAAAAATGTGGCCAAGGCGGGGAGAAAGGGGCTTATCAGACTTGAAGAAATCATAAGAAAAATATTTAAAAATCAACTATTGGGTCATTTTGAACCAGACTTTGCAGGAATGATCTTTGAGTCTCTCTTTTCAAAATTTATTCACAATTTTTTACATTTGTCAAAAAATGTGGCCGTGGCAGGGAGGAAGGGGCTTATCAGTCTTAAAGAAATCATAAGAAAATTCTTAAAAAATCAACCCGTGTGCCAAAATGAACCAAACTTTTCAGGAATGTGCCTTTAGTCGTTCTTTTTAAAATTTGTTCACAAATTTTTATATTTGTAAAAAAAATGTGGCCGTGGCAGGGAGAAAGGGGCTTATCAGAGAAATCATAAGAAAATTCTTTAAAAATCAACCATAAGGCCAAATTGAACAGACTTTGCAAGAATGTTCTTTGAGTCTCTCTTCAAAATTTATTCACAAATATCAAGATTTGGCTGCCGCTGTGTAAGGCTTACAAGAAATCATAGGATAATTCTTCCACTTTAACCAGTGGAGCGATTCAGGCCCTCCTGGGCCTCTTGTTTACTATTAACATCAATTTTGTTGTCTACAGCAACCCTCAAGTTTGAACAGTCCATAATTTTGTCATTTGGGAAAGAGTTTAATATTTCTTACCTTTTTAAGTGACTGTCTTGTTGATTTTCAGGAAATTATCATCTGGTATGAATTATTTGAAGTTGTTAACTTTCATCACCCTACACCTTTTCTACATTCTAATGCACCACAAACAGGCAGTTTAGGTTTAGAATTGATACCCATCATATTTATTTCTACTGTATATTTTGTTGCTTTTAAACGAAAACCTCGTAACTGCAGCTTAACCCTTTCACTGCCAAATATTTTTTTCGGACGTGTTTCTCACCGCTGAATTAATTCGAAGAAATTTCGATACCCTGTTCACAAAAACATGCATAACTTTTGACTCATTTGATGGATTCCTTTCAAATTTTCAGCACATACAGACAAATTAAGCACCTATATGTGACCAAAATTTAAAGGTAATTTATGAAATAAAAAAATTTTTTTTTGTATGTTGTTGGTACTCGTCCCCATAAATTTGTCGACAAAAGTCGCCTATGGCAGGCAACCCCTTGTCGACAAAAGTCGCCTATGGCAGTGAAAGGGTTAAAGCAAGCTGCAGTTATGAGGTTTTCATTGAAAAGCGATGATTTACTGTCTAGATATACAAGAGTTCTGGGCCACGGCTATTGTGCAGTTGGTAGCGCATTAGATTCTCACTTGTGAGGTCCGGGGTTCAATCCCCAGTTGCGACAAATATTCTTTCAGACAAAATTGTCTCCCACCAATGGTTTGATATCGTTAATCTGTGTGGGCGAGCAGCTGGAGGCTGGGTTAGGAGGTTGTGGTAGTACTGGTATGAGAAATGACAGGAATCCATGGTTAGGTGCTCCAGCTGCCACGATATGACCATAGTTAAACCCGAATCCACCACATATAAGAGCTCATTGAATGAAATGAATATTTTGTTGTAATTTGACAATCAACATTTTGGCTTAAGCTCACAGGCAAATGCTTTCAATTCATCTAATCTAAAATTATTGTCATCAGGTACTATGGTGATGTGATTTATAGCCACAAGTAGTAGATCCTATAACCTTGTCTCATGCAACTAATGATATTTTTGTCTGAATACATACTTATAAAGACTATAGAACTACTTTTTTCACACAGTAACTGGTATTTTTCTTATTACCACACACTTACGAAATCTACAACCAACTTTATGCACCTTAATATAGACTATATATATCATATTTGTCACCAATTGCTTTATCACCAATTCACACCCTGTTTTAAACAGCACTTTTCTCTTTCTATTTTTCTGCCCTCTCGGACGCTGTAGGCTTTCATGTCAATGTTTCAAATTCAAACACAGAAAGGTTGGATAGATGTGATGCACGAAGTCATGTGGGTTACCGGCGAGAAAATAGCACCGCTCGTCGCGATTTATTTTATATTTTACCACTTGTTTACCACGTTGGTGAGTTAGGTGCACAATGGTCATATAGTTGTATATGTTACTTTCTGCTATGCTTAGTCACATATTCTTAACTTTTCTTCATTCATTGTATTGTTCCAGGTTTCATTTTTAGATTTTATTAAGTCATTTTATAGTCATCTTACAATAGTATGGCACATGTTACCCATTTTACCTATGTAAAGAAGGGAAAAGCTGGCTCAATGTTCATACACTTTTTCATGGTTTGATTTGAATCTTGCATGTGTGAGACACCTGCAAGATTACAACCATCACTTGCAAAGTTTCAATAGTTTTGAGTTGATGTTGTTTTATTTACATCGTTAAACTTTGTAAACATGTGCCATAAAAAGGTTTCTTCCAGACTATAGAAAATTGACATTTCATCAGTTCAAGATAGAAATATGGACAATTGGTGTATGTACTCAATAGCAAGTACATCATGGCATGAAAGATTAGCAAAAAAAGGTTATGAAATTTGAAAAAGAAAACACCCTTTCTAAGATATATCATACATATTTAAACATATGTGTAGAAATAAGCTGAGAATTTACATGGCAGAAAGTAACTATGTTACTTAGTATTGTTGTCGAACTGGTGGTTTTGTACTTTGTTTGAATAGATAAATGTGATCCAACATGCTAAAAAGTACCATCTGGGAAACCCATAATATCAATATATATGAGAAATAGATCAGACTTAACATAGGTAAATCAGTTGTCTCATTTGGAAAATGGACATGTGCTTCAATAGGAAAACATTCTAGAGTCAGAAAAGTAGGTCATAGTTAAAAGTTTCGACCATAGACTGTCTGTGCAGTTTGCACAGATTGACCATGGTTAATACTTTACTCTTCCCAGATGGTTTCTTGTAGTGTGATGGGTCACAAATGTAAATCTAGTGGTTTATGACATTTGATAATTTGTTGTATAGTTAAAATGTTGTAGACAAGGTGCTGTGGACAAAACTTTCAAGTATATGGATATTGAAAAAAAGATCAAACAATTTGTTTGGTACTCTGGCTTTTCTTTGGAGTTCTTGTCTTAACAAACATCCTCAAAGTAAATTATTTAAGATAGGAATGACAACTTGTTTCATGTCTGCAAAAGCTTAACCCTTTCCCAAACAAGACTTGGTTTTGACATCCCTAATAGAAAAGACATGGGAAAACATTGGAACAAAAGAAGAAACTGCTGATAACCAGCAGTTTCTCCTTTTGTCTCAATATTTTCTGTACTAAATTGTATTGAAATCCTACTTTCATCAATGTCAATTTTCTTGTGTGTAGCAGCTTTTGAAATGGACAAAATAAAATTTTGGTGTTTGGGAACAGGTTAAATGAAAGTTTGGATAGATAATACATGGTGATACAGGAGAATTTGAAACAAGCACTGAATATTGTCAGCTACATTTGAAGACATTTTCGGGCCTAACTAATGCTATGCATAATACAGTATATTGACAATACCTGAATGATTCTTAGAAACTATGCTTAGTTTCAAACAGGGGAGTAATTCAAAAGAGAGTAAGATTGTGTAATTTCTAGAAAAAATATTCTTCAGTTTTAACTAGAAACAATTTACATGAGTGAAATGTTATCAAGAATATTTTAGATGCAAATTGGTTCAATTTCGTGTAGTTCAATAGTGTTTGGCTTAGTAGGTTTTTTAACATGAAGCAAGCATAAGTTGACATAGTTTTGGACATTGATGGAATCTTTCATCCATGGAAAAATCCAGTGATGAAAAAAATGAGAGATGGAGAAAAAATTAATCCAACCAATTAAAAGAAGTAACACCAACTTCATTTAAACTGATATAATGTCGATACTATCAATTCATTATTAGTAATTTTAGAAGTATGGTAGTTATGTATATGTAGTTGAATACGCTTTTTATTTTGGTTTACTTTCGACTCAAATTGCATGTGTTGTGTGTGTCCCCTAGTTTGTTTTATTTATATTATAAACTTGTTGTTTTTCTTTATGTCAGAATTTGATTATTTTCTGTTCTTAGGAATGATAAATCGTGACAGCATTCAACAAATTTTGTAAATGTTATTTTAATGATAGTGAAAATATGCTAGTATGATAAATTTTGTTTCATTTCTATGTTTTCTTTATAAAGTCAATATTTTTAGAATCTGTGACATTCTGTTTACTAAGTTAACTCCTTTGCCAAAAAATAAATTGTAAGACTTTTTGAAATAGTAAAGAAATAAATAGAAAATGTATCCCAACGATATAATTTGGTTAGGTGAAACATATCTAGAGAGAAGGAGAAAATGCTGACTATCCTTGCTGATCTTTAACAGTCGCAACAAGCAATGAGAGAGTGACAATGGAACAACATTAATCTTGGTCAGACTGCACCTAATGCATCTTCAAATATTGGTCAACTTTCCATATCTCTTATATCCATGTCTGTATGTTAGACAGGGTAAATTAAAAGATTTCTATTGTATCTCAACTTTATGTAAGAGATTGTTTACTAAAGGATATTGCAATTCTATATATAGATTGTGATCAGTTTGTTTGTGGCTGTCATTTTGGACAATTTGGAGTTGGACGAGGATATCAAGAAACTTAAACAGGTCAGTTCAACTTGTTTATTTCCATCTGTTCATCCAACCATCCATCTGTTTGTCCATCAATCTGTCTATCCATCCATCTGTCTGTCTGTCAGTCTGTTTGTTTGTGGCTGTCACTCTGGACAATCTGGAGTTAGATGAGGATATCAAGAAACTAAAACAGGTTAGTACAATTATCCATCCATCTGTCTGTCAGTCATACCTGTCAACTTTCATGAAAAAATCGTGACTAACACGATTTCAAGTGCAGGAGTTCATCACACGCACGAATGGTATAAAATTGCTAAAAAACACGATTTTCCAGCAATCACACGCTTGCAATTTCCGTCTGCCATAATTGTTTATCATTGTGAAATTGCACCCTTACTCCATTGTACTCGCTCAATTAGCGATAATCTTGTATATTGTCACCTTCCTTGATTGACAATCAAAACGCGCCGATGCGTTAAATTGACGATCTCGGGGATCGACTTATTACAAATGAGGTAAGTGTAAGGCGTGGCTAATATCGACAAGTCAACCAATCAAAATGCGCGATATGTTATCGAGGGGGCAGTTTTCCGATAATCTGTCGATGACAATTAGTGCTTGCCCATTCAGTTGTAAACAAACTTTGATTATCGAGTTTATCTTCGCAATTCAACAAGATTTAACAAGATTTAATGGATGATGATCAACTAGTATAACAGCCTTCACTGAGAATATCAGATCGATCGTGGGCCACCGCTTCGATAAGATTCTGTACATTCCAGAAAATCGGTATTTCACACTCGTAGGTTGTTTCGCCCCATTATGTTTTGCGGTTTACCTTATATTCATCTATATTACACTTGTAATAGTTTTCTGATACGCAAAATAACCGCGATGTGGTCGCACTGGTATTATTTTGCATCATTTACCAGACTAAAAGAAAATTTTCAAAAAGGGAAGGAACTTGGCAATTGCCAAACTGAACAGGCTACAGAAGAATTAAAAAAAAAAAAAGGATTACAGAAAGTTAGAGATAAAGTTTGAACAAATTAGTTGGTGGGAATTGTTTGGAACAAAGGATGTCTAGTTTCCCACAATAATTATCCTTTGTGAACTTTGCTATTTAACTATTCTGCTTTTGTAAAGAAATAAAATGATAAATATAAGACCAAGAGAACAAGCTACTGTCATTGTTTAAAGACTCAAGTTGAAGAAACACTGCAAAAAAATCTCACTCCTAAAAGTTGAGGTTAAATCACTCCGCGCGAAAAATGCCCGCGAAAACTCCTCATTTAAAGGTCGTCGCGCGCAATCTCACTCTTTGAAATTTCCAAAAGTTGACAGGTATGTTGTCAGTCTGTCTGTCTGTCTGTCTGTGGACTGTACATGATAAAGTCTTTCCCAAACATCATTAGGTTTCGATGTCCCTATAAGGAAACACATACGAAAATATTCAGGCAAAAGAAAAATCAGCATTTTCTCCTTTTGTCTCAATATTTCTGGACAATCTAGAGTTGGATGAGGATATCAAGAAACTTAAACAGGTCAGTACAACTTGTTTATTTCCATCTGTTCATCCAACCATCCATCTGTTTGTCCGTCAATCTGTTTGTCCGTCCATCCGTCTGTCTGTCTATCTGTTTGTTTGTGGCTGTCATTCTGGACAATCTGGAGTTGGATGAGGATATCAAGAAACTTAAACAAGTGAGTACTTCTTTTTTTTCTAATGATTAGGATCAGTAACATCAGAGTCAATCAATTAAGGGGTTGTTAGGTAAAACCAAGGCACTGTCAATATCCTTTCTGACATTTGACAAAAGTCGCCAATGGATGAATTAATAATGAATCATCTATATTAGTTGAGAAGTTGGTGGCTTGGTTTAGATGCAATATTCATATTGTGTGAGAAATACTAGCTACACATGGTTATGTGCATCAGTATGCCTAGAAATGTTGAAATTGGTTTAACATCTGTCCTTCTATTACTCTCCTGTTAAAAATTTTAGCATTGAAACTTAAAGCTTTCTGTTGACCTCTTATTGCATAGTTATGAGTTCGGAATCCATTGATTCTTATTCTGCCCTGGTTTGAATATTAGGTTGTTCATTGCTTTTTCAGTTTAATTTTACATATAGGAAAATTCATGCTCTTTTCTGAAGATATAAACTGCGAATTAATATACAACATTTCAAATCAATTATAATCCATTTTGATATTTCAGCTGAAAGCCAGTGATTTTGGTGCTGAAGAATCAAACTCATTACCGTTTAGATTGAGAGTGTTTGAAAAGTTCCCGTAAGTTTACATTTTATGGCTTTTGTATCTGTTTGTTTGAGATGCCTAAAATTTTCAACAAAAGATGAATTACAAATTTTGAGGAAAAATTCAGTTTTATATGAGTGAATGCAGTCCTTTATGAGGTGACATTTTAGAGATGGCTGCTTAACCCTTTCCCAAACAACAACATTTTATGGTGATCCAATTTGAAAGCTACTGCTGACGACAAAATGGGTGTTGATAAAGATCAGATTTTTGTATAATATAGCTCAGAAAATATTGAGGCAAAAGGAGAAACTGCTGGTTATCAGCAGTTTCTTCTTTTGTCTCAATGTTTTCCCAAACTATTTCTATTAGGGACGTGAAAACCAGGTCTTGTTTGGGAAAAGGTTAAAATTCTCTTTTTACTTCGATTTCTCATGGTTTACATAAAATTTTGTATTTTACCAAAGTTTGAGATTTACATCATACTTTGATTTTGAATCATTTTAGTACAGACAAGACTGTGTTTGCGGGTATGTAGCCTTTTGATGTATTTGCTGATAAGAATCAATCAATTTTTAAAGATTGATTATGTTTTAACGATGGATCTGTAATCTTGCACTTTCAGAAATCGCCCACAAATGGTAAAAGTCCACAAGATCATGGGAGACTTCAGTTTAGCACAGATACGGGAGAGTTTTATGAGACAATTCAGTGCACCCCAGCTTAATCTTGTAATGGACACACAAGAGTCACCCGAGGAACAGTCTTACATGAAGTCACCACAGTTAAGTTTGACGAGAGAGACAGAGTTTGGGACGAGAAGTGGGGGCTATATTGAAAAACAGTCTGGAATTGGTTCAGTCATTAGGTAAGAATAGTTTTAACCCATTACTGCACAGTGATGCCTTTTGACTCCCCAACAAGAAAAGACTTAGGAAAACATCGTGGAAAATGAAGAAATTGCTTGTGACAAGCAATTTCTTTATTTACCACAATGTTTTCTACCCAAAAAGACCAAAAAAATATACAATTATATTCACTTGAAATTGTCTTCTGCATCATCTTTGAATTTAGACAAGTGTAAAATTTTGTCGTTTGGTATTGGGTTAACAAATGCTATTGGATATGTAAGCCTGGTCATGTGACCTACAAGATTTCACATTTTGAAAACAAACAAATTAAATGATCATGTGAAATTTAGTGTTTCGAAGCAGTGAAAAAACCATACTCATTTAATTCATGCATCTAATGTTAAATGTAGTACCTCAAGTCAGCGAACTGAAACGATCTTGAGCGATCCTCACCTGATCTTATTCAAAGAATGACAAAAGGGTATATAAGTTTTGCCATATGACCTACATTACAGCATACTTTGCATTTCTTGGTCGAACATCCACTAGACTTTACTAGACTTACATAACCTATTATTGGAACAACCATGTATTACAAACACACCTTTATACTGTACACTTTATCATATGTTGATGATTTCAGTCAAGCAATATATATATGGGCACCGCTCCAGGAAAACCGGGCTTAATGACAAAATTTTCGAAATTGGGTTTTTTACATATTCTTATAATATAACATGTCCGGGTTAATAATCCGAAAACCGTTTTTCGATATCTTAATTACTATTGATTTTACAGCTATTTAAAGAAAGGAGGTAAAAACAAATCTTTTAAAACGTTTTGATGTCGATATGAAATGACGTCAATTTTATTATGGCGTTCGAATTTGTAACGTTTACACCCTATACATTTAATCTTACGTTTACACGCTATACATGTAACAGCAACATACAATTTGTAAAAAGAAAACTGAACGAATAAATAAAATTATTAGTAACGAATGATATTTATGTCCACGTCCTTCACATAATTACAGTTATTTATTTCAAACTGCTGGACACAAATCGTCCTGATGTAGTGGTCGCACAAACGGACGCACACTTCTGTACAGGTACTCTTGCCTTTGACGCGTCAGACCGCTAGCGGGAAGAACTTGTGGCAGCTAGCATCTACAATTATTGATCAATCAAGACAAATCTTGGACATAACATTGCAGACCATAAGACCTCGGATGAGTTCGATTTTCAGTCTGATCTGACCAGAAAGACAAGAGTTATGTGCCCTTGAATTTGACAAAATTGCCATTTTCGGCTGTTTTTGACCTTGTTTACACTCTAGAATCTACAATTATTCATCAATCAAGACAAAACTTTGACACAATGTTTGGGACCATGAGATCTCGGATGAGTATGATTTTCAGTCTGATCTGATCAGAAAGTCGAGAGTTACTTGCCCTTGAATTTGACAAAATTGTCATTTTTGGCTGTTTTCGACGATGTTTACACTCCAGAATCTACAATTATTGATCAATCAATCCAAAACTTGGACACAATATTGGGGATCATAAGATCTGGGATGAGTTTGATTTTCAGTCTAATCTGATCAGAAAGATGAGAGTTATGAGCCCTTGAATTTGACAAAATTGCCGTTTTTGACTGTTTTTGACCTTATTTACACTCTAGAATCTACAATTTTTGACCAATCAAGACAAATTTTGGACACAAGGTTGGAGACCATAAGATCTCATATGAGTTTGATTTTCAGTCTGATCTGACCAGAAAGGTGAGAGTTATGTGCCCTTGAATTTGATAAAATTGCCGATTTTGGCTGTTTTTGACATTGTTTACACTCTACATGTATAATCTACTATTATTTATCAATTAAGACAAAACTTGAACACAATGTTTGAGACCATAAGATCTTGGATAAGTTTGATTTTCAGTCCAATCTAACAAAAAAATGGAGAGTTATGTGCCCTTGAATTTGATAAAATTGCTGATTTCGGCTGTTTTTGACATTGTTTACACTCTATAATCTACTATTATTTATCAATTAAGACAAATCTTGGACACAATGTTGGATATCATAAGATCTCGGATGAGTTTGATTTTCAGCCTGATCTGACTAGAAAGTCGAGAGTTATGTGCCCTTGAATTTGACAAAATTGCTGTTTTCGGCTGTTTTCGACCTTGTTTATACTCCAGAATATATATTATTTATCAAACAAGACAAATCTTGGACACAATGTTGGGCACGATGAAATCTTGGATGAGTTCGATTTTCACAATGTTATTGACCATAAGTTTGTTTTCAGTCTTAAAGTCATAAATATTTTTTGAAATGAAGAAAAGTTGCTTATATCATTTTGGTTCAGGTGAGCGATATAGGACCATCATGGTCCTCTTGTTTTATAAGTATACAAAATAAATGCTTAACAAATTTTTAGTCCTGCATGTATCTTTCATTAAAAAAAAAACCCCGATTCATCGCATGTATAAATTTAAGTGCGCGAGCACAACAAAAATTTAAAGGGGCTTTGGAAAATACGGCAGTTACATTCTGTTATTAGATATTATGAAGACCCGCTCAATTCAATATGAATGTAACCGACTGATATAAACGCAATAGAACCTAGGAAAACGTATTTAAAAAGTATAACATGATTGTGATAGTATTAAGGTAGTCCATCCCAATGACATTCACGCAACGTCGAAATCTTCTGGGTGACGTCGTAAACATTCGGTCATGGAGAGTCGATTTCTTCTAACTCGTAACGTTACCTTACAGATCGGATATGTTACGAATATTTATGAAGTCGCACGAAAAATTCCGACGTTCCTTGCATCTCATCAGTGGTGGACTACGTTAAAAGACAGTTAATAATTAAGTTTTACAAACCTTATTCCGGTCACTGGCTTAACTACTGGCTCTAGGAAGGATTTCCAGTCACGCCACTGCCAGGTTGGATATCGGACAGCCTCGTTAGTAGTAGACGATCTGTTTACTACCTGCTCCAGTTGTTGTAGTGAATCACAGTCCGTCCGTCTGTACAACTTCTTCAATGAAGCAAATCCACTATCTACCAGACAACGGGCATGACCGGGAACCTGCATCATATACTCGATCGTTTGGTGTCTCCCTGTCATCACACGCCAAGTCAAGTAACCGATGACATACTTGTTTTTGTTCTGGCCTGTAATGAATGTATACATGTGCAGAGCTATAGATAAGATGGGTTTAAAAATCAAAATACAGTAAATTCTTGATCAAACCCTTTACTGTGGGTACTCATTGCAACAGTCCCGTCCGAACAATTCAAATGAGTATCCAGAATGTAGGGCTTGGATTTGGTATAATAAATTTAGAATGTCATCACGTCCTCTTATATTTATGTTACTCTGCATGTGTCTTAACATGATGATTTTATAATTGCCATGATATTTAAACCAGTTGTGATATTTAGGTTAACCGTTTTGAATAATCAGTCTATACCAGGATGAAAATTCAGTCTATAATATTCCTCCATAATTCGTTTGTCTAGCGAAAGTTGGATAACATAACCCGCTACCGTTGTATAACAGTTATTTTTGCGCATTTAAGTTTTATAATAAAACGATACATTTCTGTATCAAATAAGACGTATAAATTTTAGTTTTGCATACCTGGGCAATTATCGGCATGTATTGTACAGGAAGTTTCATGGCCCTGATACGTCTCCATAGCCCAGTGGATCATCGAGATTACAGCGTTCGGACCATGCGTACACGTACCATCCGGACCAATCGTCTCGCTCTCGTCAATCAAGAAGTTCAATTGTCGGGGAACTCCATCAATGCAGAAACCAAATATCTGTACTTTCCTCAGAGTAGCGAAGTAAACTGGTCCCATTTGTCTTGAGTGATGAGGCAAGCACACATTCTGGCTGAAGTCAAAAGTATAATGTACGTAATTGTCATCATCCTGATCACTATATGATTCCTTCGCACGTTTTATACAAGCATTGTATACCTCTCGTTCTTTTTGTGCAGCTAGAACATGGTCACGTAAATTATTAGCAGATTCTAACTTCTCCTCCTCTGTCACTGAGTCTTGAACTCTCTTCCTGAGTCTCTCACACGTGGCGCAAACGTCGTCCCATGGTGACGCAATTTTGACATGTGGTAAACAAGTGTTCCATATCTTGTTGAATGTGGAATACTTGACTGATCTGCTAGGTGGATCCGTTTCCGCACAACTAGCCGTGTATTGCTGGTGTACACTTACTTTTGTCGTATCACTGGTCAGGTACACCGGTGGAGTATTGTCACGACCGCGTGGTGCAGCCGGTTGTGGGATACCAAACTCATCTGCGTAGTTTGTTACAAACTGTACGACCCGCCTGATTTCCTCGAAAGTGAGAGACTTTGATGGCTTTCTGTTAGTGTTGCCATGGCAACGAGCTACTACACCATTTTCACTAACGTGTTTCAGTAAACTTTGGAGGAAGTGTTTGCCAACGTCAAATAAGAGCATGAATGATTTCTTACATATACGACTGCCCCGAAATGTGAACTCATGACTTAGTCTCTGTCTTTTCTTGCCTCTTTTTGTATTGTCTTTATCAACAGCAGCTGTAAATGATGCCATAATATACATCTCCTTCTCTGCCTTTTCCATTTCACGAATATTTAACAAATGTGAATACATATCGTTCTCGGTTAAGTTAGAAACACAATTTCTTTTGCATCCACATCCAGACAACTTCACGTGACGAATCTTATCAAGATCAGGATCATCACAAGGTTCCATAACACAAACCTCATCTTCATTATCATCTGACTGCTGACTTTCTAAAAATCGATGCCCGTGTGTCGACATCCTCAGTGTCTGATAAATTGTCGTCTGCTTCCAACTCCACCTCGATGTCAAAGTCCCCTTCCTCAACGTCATTACTGGCTTGTGATGCTGACGGAGTTCTTCCAAAATGATCTGAGAATAGACTCTCCAGCTCCTGTAAGATAAGATTAGTAAATTTGTAAAAGTTTGTCATTCAATTTATGTATGAAATAGGCTACACATGGATACGCAGATGCATAATGATATGATTTGTTTCGGAATTTATAATTAAACTAATAGGTAATAAAATCATATAGAGATTTCACATCGGGATACGAAATTCGACTTATCCATTTTTTATTCCTCTTGGATTGAAATGATATTGATACATTTTTGTTGGTCATCAAGTAGATCTAGGCCTACATTTATTTCGTATAGA